>JADBJO010015831.1:10000-42478 GCA_016801955.1 Conus betulinus | reverse complement strand
GCTGGACTCTGTCAACTTTTGTTGTAACGTAGGTCAAGCAGGAAGATACGGCATTATCACCCACTGCAATATAACTAGAGGAATCAGCAGTCCCCATGGATGTGGGCGACAAATTGCCTGCCAAAAGGCTTCAATAACAACCGCCATAAAATTTATATAATCTTCATCATGAATCCAATTTACCCTTCACAAACTAAGAAACTGTAAGGGGAAGAGACGACGATAAAAAATTCGTTTACCTGCGGCTATATCGGACTTGTGGTATCCGGTTCAAGGAGCAGCTAGACAAAATAAAACAAAACACTATCACACGATACAGAAAGAAAGGGGGACTCTGGAGGCTTGACTCCTCTCTTAGAAAAAATGAAACAAACAGCAACAAAAACTCAAGTGCAAATGAACGCACAGTACCAAAATTTACAAGGTACAAAAAAAGTAGCAAAGATTTAACAGACAAGTAAATTTTTGCTCTAAACATCTTCAGATGTTACAAACATCCGACAAATAAAACACAAAATACTCGATAGCAGAAGTATAAATCATTTTAACTCATCTAAATAACAAGGTGTATCGGCACAAGTTGAAGGCTACAAGATTATAACTTTTTTAAACCACGGTCCATACCATGTATCTGTTTTTCCATACTGAAAGGTTAAAAGCCACTTTTAATAGCGCAACAGGTTCTTATATTCTCTCACAGGTCATGTGTGCACACATGCACTTGGTGTGTGTGTGTGTGTGTGTGTGGTGTGTGGTGTGTGGTGTGTGTGGTGTGTGTGTGTTTGTGTGTGTGTTTGTGTGTGTGTGTGTGTGTGTAGAGACTGTGTGGTGTGTGTGTGTGTGTGTGGTGTGTGTGGTGGCTGTGTGTGTGTGTGTGTGTATGTGTGTGTGTGTGTGTATGGTATGTGGATGTGTGTGCACACACATGCATATTTAGTCATGCATGTACAAGCGTTGCACATGCATTGTATCATGACAAGTATCGTTATATCATATTCTGTTTGCCACCAGTGCAATAAGTCCTGCCTAACAAAATCAAAAAAACACTACCGACATTATATTCAAAACCAGAGGAGGTTGGTGGGAAGGGGAAAGAAATAAAATGTTTTGCGAATGCATCTTCATATTTTTCTAACATCCTGACACTTTGTATGTCATACTGATTTTCCTTGCACTAGGAAATGTATCCAGGCTTTTTATCTTCAGATGAACTCTTAATAGTCAAGACAAAAAATGAATCAAATAGGGCTTTACTCAGTCCCTAAACAAGTTTCAAGCATCTGTGAATGTTAATCAGATGACACTTTTTAAACAATTAACAAGATGAAACAGGCAATACAAACCTAATCGAAAAAACAAAACAAACAAAAAAACAAAACACATGAATCTCTGAAATAAGGCTAAACCCCACAAAAATGCTGAAACTGAATTGTGTCTTCATATGTATTAAAAACAAATATCATGCTTATACTACTGGTGAACAAATGGATGTTGTTTTTGTTTTGTTTTGTTTTGGGAAACCAGGGAATTTCAGCTTTTTGTCATACTTTTTGATTTCAGTCATGGCTCTATATATTCTCTCCTCTCTCTCTCTCTCTCTCTCTCTCTCTCTCCTCTCTCTCTCTCTCTCCTCTCGACTTCATACCTAAAACAATCAGTTCCCATCTGAAAGGTCAT
Source organism: Conus betulinus (assembly GCA_016801955.1). Classification (NCBI taxonomy): domain Eukaryota; kingdom Metazoa; phylum Mollusca; class Gastropoda; order Neogastropoda; family Conidae; genus Conus; species Conus betulinus. The sequence continues at coordinate 40,801 of JADBJO010015831.1, read as the reverse complement.
CCATGGGTTCCTCCCTCCCTTCCCCCCCCCCCCTCCCCCCACACACCTAAACATTACAAGCTTTCTTGTCTGAATGAAGGGATTGTTGACTGGGTAATGTTCTTACTTAATGCATTTTTTTCTTTCCCTCTGCTCTTTCATTTACGAACAGCCTGCAGTGTGTTGAAGGATCTAAAAAAAAAAGTTATTTTCCCAACCAAATAGGTCTTGAATAAATGTATGTGTGTGGTGTGGTCGTGTGTTCCATTTGTGTGTGTGTGGGTGTGTGGAGTGTTATGTGTGTGTGTGGTATGTTGTGTGTGTGTGTGTAAGTAGAGAGAGAGACAGAAAGGGTTAATGAGAAGGAGGAGGAGAGAGAAGAGAGTAGAGAGTAGCGTGTGAGAGAGAAGTTTTGGGAGATTCTGAAAACAACAGTTTTAACGACTCTTTTCAATTCTCACTCCAACAACCACACCCCACTTCTCACCTTCACCGCACACCCCTATGGTTTCCCCTCAACCCCCCCCCTCAACCACCCCCCCCCCCCCCAACCTCCCTTACACTCCAGACAAAATTGACACGGTTCCAAGGAAGTGTGCCATTCTCACAGTAGATGGATTGAAACTGTGGTGTACAATTTTATCTTTCTTTCAAAGAAGGATGATGATGTTGATGATGATACGATGTTGGCCGTATGTGTGGTGCAGTGAATGAGGGAAGTTGCTGATGGGGTTCAACCATGCCCTCCGCTCAACACCAACGACAGCAAGGACAATACGCAAAGCAGCAAGCAAAACAGCACGCTGGGACAGGATGGAAGCAGTCTGGGCTTCCAAGTTCTTCCAACGGCGTCTATCCACTCGTATCGCTAACATGGCGGACATCTGCCTGATCCACTCTACCGTGCATGGTGGGTTAGAGGGGGAGGAGGCATATGGTGGTGATAATGATAGTGATGATGATGATGATGATGATGATGATGATGATGATGATGATGATAATAATGATGATGACATCGGTGAGAAGGAGGAAAGTGATGATCAGGACAGTGGTGAGGAGGATGGCAGGAGGAGGAGGAGGAGGAGGAGAAGGGTGATGATGATGAGGATGATGATGATGATGATGATGATGATGATGATGATGATAGTGGTGAGATAGAGGATGGTGATGATGATGATGGTGATTGCGATGGGTGGTGATGATGACAGTGACGATGATGAGGACGAAGGTGATGATTGTCAAGATAATGAGGCGATTTTAATGAAAAACGATGAATATGATAATGATGAAGATGATCAACATTATGGTGAGTTCGATGATAACAGCAATGATGATGATGGAAAAGTTGATGATAGTAATACTTACGATAAAAGGTGATGATTTGTTTTTCTCTCGTCTTTAATGCCCCCCCCCACCCCCCCCCCACACACCCCAAACTCCCCTCCCCCCTCTGTGACTTCTCTGCCAAGCAGCTATCAATATCGAGTCATCAAGAGGGACCCAACAGAGATGACGCAGCACTGTTGTAAAGAAGTCACAGTGGTGGTGCCTGTTCTGATCTGACACAGACAGCATGCCACATTGTCTGATGACCACGCTATTTGTTAGCTGTAAAGGGGGATGATGATGATGATGATGATCATGATGATGATGATGATGATGACTGTTGTCTTTGATGAGGATTCAGTGAAGGGAAGAGAGGGACGGTGTGAGCAAGGGAGATAACTTGGAGAGGGAAGGGCAGAAATAAAATACAAAAAGAAAGGGAACAAACCAGTCCCAAATCTTCACAGTGAAACATAAGAAGGAACCACCTACCTTATTTGGGTGTATGGGAGGTTTTTTTTTAAGGGGGGGGGGGGGGGGGAGATTGGATAAAAATCCATTTTCTTGTGGATGTATAACATATTTTTTTTTTATCAACAAAGATGACACAACCTAGCAGAGGACTGAATGGTTTTAGCAGCATGTTGCCTGCCTTTGATTCCTCCAAAGATGTTGAACACAGAGGACAGCTGATGTACACTGTCCTTGTGGGGGTCTGCATATCAGTTTGGTAAGTGGTGTCCAAACAGCCACCAGACAGAGGAGACGCTGCCATCAGTAGCGGACTGTGGTTGAAGGGTGGGCGAGTCTTTCATCACCTTTCTGCAATACCTCGAACAGTGATGTGAAGGCTCGTTCTTTCAGGGGAGGAGCTGAACGGAGATCCCTGTGTGTACAACACGCATTTTGACACACGGACAGGAAATCGCAGCGACAAGAAAGTTCTCACTTGGGTGAAAGGGAAGCAACCAGTCCCACCTTTCCACAGCCCCTCCTCCCCTTTCTTTGCCTTTCACTCGCACAGGTTTACGTGGGGGTAATAATGAAAACTGCTGCGTTTATAGTTCATGTCAAAGAGAGATGACTGCAGACAGAAACCGAAACAAATTTTTTTAAAAGGAATTCAACTCCGCCCAGATAACCGGGACACACAAAACATTACACAACAAAACACTACAGGTTTCAATCTGTAAAAGTTCTTCTTCGGGCAAGATAAAATAAACAACATTCAGGACAACGGAAACGGAGAACGAGAGCAAACACTTACCTTCTCAGATTCTGTGCAAGATGAGCTTTGAAATGAAAACAAGGCCGTTGGGGGGGGAGGAGGCAATATATGAGTTGAAATACTAATGATGATAATGATTATAATGATAGCAACAGTAATAATCATCCGCATCATTATCATCATTCTTGCTGTGATTGCTCATTCTTCTGGTTCATTGTGCTGAATGTTGTTTTATCTTGCCTCAGAAGACCTGAGAGATCGAAATGCATCACTTTTTTTGTCGTGATTTGTTTGTCCCTGTTCTCTGGCGGATTTACTTTTAAATTCCTTTTCAGATTTGCAGCATTTAAATCATCGTTCTTTTATGTGATCAGGGAGGTGGTTCGAAAGGTATCCCACAGGTAGGGGCAGTCCGCCGACTGCCAACACAGCTGGCTGAGTTAGCACGCTGAGTGAAAACAGTCTGTGTGTTTTGTTCCTGCAGGCTGCTTATCACACTGACACCATGTCACAGATCTGTATCTGTTGTCGTAGCATGGTGTGTGTTGTGTCTACACCACGTCGCAGATCTCTGTGTGTTGTTGTAGCATGGTGTGTGTGGTGTCTACACCGTGTAGCAGACCTCTGTGTGTTGTTGTAGCATGGTGTGTGTTGTGTCTACACCGTGTAGCAGACCTATGTGTGTTGTTGTAGCATGGTGTGTGTTGTGTCTACGCCGTGTATGCAGATCTCTGTGTGTGTTGTTGTAGCATGGTGTGTGTTTGTCTACGCCGTGTAGCAGACCTCTATGTGTTGTTGTAGCATGGTGTGTGTTGTGTCTACGCCATGTAGCAGATCTTGTTGTGTTGTTGTAGCATGGTGTGTGTTGTGTCTACTCCATGTAGCAGACCTCTGTGTGTTGTCTTAGCGTGATGTGTGTCGTGTCTACACCATGTAGCAGATCTCTGTGTGTTGTTGTAGCATGGTTTGTTTTTGTGTCTACACCATGTAGCAGATCTCTGTGTGTTGTCTTAGCTTAGCGTGGTGTGTGTTGTGTCTACACCATGTAGCAGACCTCTGTGTGTTGTTGTAGCATGGTATGTGTAGTGTCTACAGCATGTAGCAGATCTCTGTGTGTTGTCCATGCATGGTGTGTGTGGTGTCTACACCAGGTAGCAGATCTCTGTGTGTTGTCTTTGCTTGGTGTGTGTGGTGTCTACACCATGTAACGGATGTCTGTGTGTTGTTGTAGCATGGTATGTGTCATGTCTACACCATGTAGCAGAGCTGTGTGTTGTCTTTGCTTGGTGTGTGTGGTGTCTACACCAGGTAGCAGACTTCTGTGTGTTGTCTTAGCATGGTATGTGTCATGTCTACACCATGTAGCAGACTTCTGTGTGTTGTCTTAGCATGTTGTGTGTTGTGTCTACACCATGTAGCAGATCTCTGTGTGTTGTCGTAGCATGGTGTGTGTGGTGTCTACACCATGTAGCAGATCTCTGTGTGTTGTCTTAGCATGGTGTGTGTGTGTGGTGTCTACACCGTGTAGCAGATCTCTGTGTGTTGTCGTAGCATGGTGTGTGTTGTGTCTACACCATGTAGCAGATCTCTGTGTGTTGTTGTCGTAGCAGGTGTGTGTGGTGTCTACACCGTGTAGCAGATCTCTGTGTGTTGTCTTAGCGTGGTGTGTGTGGTGTCTACACCGTGTAGCAGATCTCTGTGTGTTGTCTTAGCATGGTGTGTGTTGTGTCTACACACGTGTAGCAGATCTCTGTGTGTTGTCTTGGTGGTGTGTGTTGTGTCTACACCATGTAACAGACCTCTGTGTGTTGTTGTAGCATGGTGTGTGTCATGTCTACACCATGTAGCAGATCTCTGTGTGTTGTCTTAGCATGGTGTGTTTTTGTGTCTACACCATGTAACAGACCTCTGTGTGTGTTGTTGTAGCATGGTGGTGTGTCATGTCTACACCATGTAGCAGATCTCTGTGTGTTGTCTTAGCATGGTGTGTGTTGTGTCTACACCATGTAACAGACCTGTGTGTGTTGCTGTAGCATGGTGTGTGTCATGTCTACACTATGTAGCAGATCTCTGTGTGTTGTTGTAGTATGGTGTGTGTCATGTCTACACCATATAGCAGATCTCTGTGTGTTGTTGTAGCATGGTGTGTGTTGTGTCTACACCATATAGCAAGATCTCTGTGTGTTGTTGTAGCATGGTGTGTGTTGTGTCTACACCATGTAACGGATCTCTGTGTGTTGTCTTAGCATGGTGTGTGTTGTGGTCTACACCTTGTAGCAGATCTCTGTGTGTTGTCTTAGCATGGTGTGTGTTGTGTCTACAACCGTGTAGCAGATCTCTGTGTGTTGTCTTTCCATGGTATGCGTCATGTCTACACCATGTAGCAGATCGCTGTGTGTGTTGTCTTAGCATGGTGTGTGTTGTGTCTACACCATGTAAACAGATCTCTTGTGTGTTGTCTTTGCTTGGTGTGTATTGTGTCTACACCATGTAACGGATGTCTGTGTGTGTGTTGTCCATGCATGGTATGTGTTGTATCTACACCATGTAACGATCTTGATGTGTTGTCTGTTCAGGCTATGTGTCGTACCCACACACCCTGTGACAGATCTGTATAATTATGGTTTCCCTGCAGGCTGGTCGTACCAACACCCTGTCAATGATCTGTATGTGCTTTACCTGCTGTCCATGTGTCATACCGGCACCTTGTCAATGATCTGTATGTGTTGTCCCTGCAGTCTACGTGTCGTACCAACACCCTGTCAATGATCTGTATGTGCTTTACCTGCTGTCCATGTGTCATAGCGGCACCTTGTCAATGATCTGTATGTGTTGTCCCTGCAGGCTACGTGTCGTACCGACACCCTGTCAATGATCTGTATGTGTTGTCCCTGCAGGCTACATGTCATACCGACACCCTGTCAATGATCTGTATGTGTTGTCCCTGCAGGCTACATGTCATACGACACCCTGTCAATGATCTGTATGTGTTGTCCCTGCAGGCTACATGTCATACCGACACCCTGTCAATGATCTGTATGTGTTGTCCCTGCAGGCTACATGTCATACCGACACCCTGTCAATGATCTGTGTGTGTGTTGTCCCTGCAGGCTACATGTCATACCGACACCCTGTCAATGATCTGTATGTGTTTGTCCCTGCAGGCTACATGTCATACCGACACCCTGTCAATGATCTGTATGTGTTGTCCCTGCAGGCTACATGTCATACCGACACCCTGTCAATGATCTGTATGTGTTGTCCTGCAGGCTACATGTCATACCGACACCCTGTGTCAATGATCTGTATGTGTTGTCCCTGCAGGCTACATGTCATACCGACACCCTGTCAATGATCTGTATGTGTGTTGTCCCTGCAGGCTACATGTCGTACCGCGACACCCTGTCAATGATCTGTATGTGTTGTCCCTGCAGGCTACGTGTCGTACCGACACCCTGTCAATGATCTGTATGTGTTGTCCCTGCAGGCGACTACATGTCATACCGACACCCTGTCAATGATCTGTATGTGTTGTCCCTGCAGGTTGTCTAGGCTACATGTCATACCGACACCCTGTCAATGATCTGTATGTGTTGTCCCTGCAGGCTACATGTCATACCGACACCCTGTCAGTGATCTGTATGTGTTGTCCCCTGCAGGCTACATGTCATACCGACACCCTGTCAGTGATCTGTATGTGTTGTCCCTGCAGGCTACATGTCATACCGACACCCTGTCAGTGATCTGTATGTGTGTGTTGTCCCTGCAGGCTACGTGTGTGTTACCGGCTACACCCTGTCAATGATCTGTATGTGTTGTCCCTGCAGGCTACGTGTCATACCCGCACCTTGTCAATGATCTGTATGTGTTGTCCCTGCAGGCTACATGTCATACCGACACCCTGTCAATGATCTGTATGTGTTGTCCCTGCAGGCTACGTGTCATACCGACACCCTGTCAGTGATCTGTATGTGTTGTCCCTGCAGGCTACGTGTCATACCGACACCTTGTCAGTGATCTGTATGTGTTGTCCCTGCAGGCTACGTGTCATACCGACACCCTGTCAATGATCTGTATGTGTTGTCCCCTGCAGGCTACGTGTCATACCGACAGTGATCCTGTGGAGGGGAGTCCCCTTCATCCAGGAGATGACGCGCGTGTTGAGGACATGGCCGACAGAGAGCACCTGACTGACATGACTGACTGAGGTGGGGTACCTGCTGGGTTGAGGCCCTCCACACTTTTATAGAATTTTTTTTTTTTCCGTCCCTCTTGTCTTTTTTTGTCCATTTGGTGACATCATTCCCATGCCTCTCACTCTGGCTCCTCCATGCAAAGCCGCACCCAGTTTCCTGTGGTAGGGCATTTTTCTAAAGTCCTCTGAATGAGACTGTTAACCCTCTTGACAAGCGAGCGCCCGCTAGCGCCCGGCCGGAAATCACACAGCCAAAAAGGCTGAGCGCCCGCCAGCGCCCGGTAAAACACGTGGCAACAATGGGGGCGCGGCCATGTTTTTCTCGTAGAAAAGGAAGTCTCGCAAGAACGTGACTTCCTTCTTCCTGTAGCCATTTACTTCCGTTTGCAAAAAAACGCGAGTCGATACGTGCCGTGATTCTCAAGTTACGAATTTTTTAAGTTTTGAGGTGGAAATGCCGTTTTTCACCGTGGCTAACCTTGATTTCTGCCATTCTATAAATGAGATTTAGTGATGGAGATACTGTGTTTTGTAGGATTTACGGCATAAGACTTAGTGAAAGTGCTGGGTAATGAAGTTTAGAGTGACCTAGATTTCGACTGGGATGAAGTTCCAGGTATGATGAACAACAATTTGGAAGAAAGTTCTGAAGAAGAAGATTTTTTTTTTTTCTGAGTAAATGGCTCATGTGACATTCTTCAAACTTACGATATAGCAACATATATATTCGTAGGAATTTTTAAAATTATTTTCATTCATTATTTCCATTCCTCTCTTTTAATTAATTTTTTTAATTGGGTAACCATGTTCAAATTACGGAGTTACTTACCTTGCCGATGGTTTTCGGTGTAACTAAGCTCAGATAAGTGCATACTGAAGAGGGTTAACTGAGGTTCCATGTATGAACGCATGCAAGACATCTTGCACACTCATAAAATCCCATCATCAGCTTTCGATAAGCAAAGCCAGTTTGGCATGCACCATAACAACGCAATTATCAATGAGAAACTGAATGACTCGCACATAATGACTCGTAATGACTGCATGCAGTGACTGCAGGCACCCGTTTGGTCGACTCTACCCAGGTAGGCAGCCCCGCTCAGAGCTTGCTCTCAAACTGAGTACAGGCGTTATATAAGTACTCTTCATAATGATAATTATTAATATTTACCACAAGACATGCCAAAACAGACTCGGTCCAAAGGCAGTTGATGACATACAGTGAGACTTCACTATAACCACTATAAAACAATGGTTAAAATCAGGTCATACTGTGGTGGAGGATGTTACATGCATCACAGATGTTCACAGCCAGCCATTCAAAGGCATCCATGCAGCAAATCAAACTGTCAAGATACCAGTTTGTCAGAAATATACATGCGTGACATGAAACTCCAGTGATGTTTTTGCAACAATGCAGCATTATTTGGTCTTGTGGCCTCCTCACTAAACCACACATTATTTCATTAAGCTCAGTGTTTGTCCTTTTTTCAAACTGTAGACAACTTCTGTATTCACCTTCTCTCCCCATCTCCCTCAAACCGTAGACAACTTCTCTATTCACCTTCTCTCCCCATCTCCCTCAAATTGTAGACAACTTCTGTATTCACCTTCTCTCCCCATCTCCCGCCTGACTTTTTATCTTTAATATTTTGAGTCAGTATCTTTCTTACCTCATGTGATTTGGCCGCTGATATTGCAGTTTGAGCTTTAACACTTCCATGGATTATTTGATTTGCTCTTCTTTTCGGCGATGGTAACGATGGCATTTTGTTCAACCTTCTTGACTTAAAAGGTGCAAAAGTGCAACAGGGGAATTAACTCTGAGCAGTTTGAAGATGGAGCATCAGCTGCAAGGCAGATTGTCAGGACACACATGTTGCTGCCCTTTCCCAGACAACATTTTGTGCAAAAGTTGTATGGTCTTAGAGAGGTAGTAATGATTAGTTTTATTTCATATACTGAAGTAGGTGGATCAGCTTCATTCAGATCACATCGAGGAGAGAGCTGCAACAGAGAAGTTCCACATATGTAAGTTGTGCTGTATTGGGTTTTTATTGTGTAGAACAATTTCACATTATTTCATTTTTCTTCTTTTTTTTTTTTTTTTGTTTGATTAATATGTACATCTGTGTAAATAGTAACAATGGATTATTTGAAAAAAATTTGTTTTTGTCATGGCTAGGAGAGGGACAGGAGAAGGGTGGAGCGGAAGACTGGGGCAGCCTGTATTTGGACATGTGACTGGGAAGCTGCAGCTTGCAATGCTTCTGTGTCACGTCTGTGATGCTTGGTGGTGCCTGTTTCTCACCCAGCATATGCAGGACACCATCTTTAAATCTAAACAGTTTTTGAGAGTTTTGCATTTTGCTGGACAGACGTTTTTTTTTGTTTCGTAACATTCTGCGCGTTATTTTTTAAAATAGAAATGTTTTTGTGATGAGTGTATCTATTTCGGGTTTTTTTTTTTTTTTTTTAGGCGAAGTATTGCTTCAGAGAACAAAAAAGTGTTGTTTTAAATACCATAAGTCCAGGAAGAGAACCGTCGATCATCGGTGATCGAAATTCAAGGGAAGAACCGAAGAGAGTTAAAACAGCTCCCCCTTGCCCCCACTTTATGACATTTTTTTTTTTTTTTCAGGAAATATGACATCTGCATATTCGGAGCTTCAGTTTGTCGGTGCTCCTGCATCACCAACACAGGGATGGGTAAAATGAGGCATGTGTCAGAAACACTCTTTAGGTGCACATTAATCAGCCAAAGTCGCTCCGTTGTGGTGAGTCATAGTGTGTATTGCAGGTCACAGAACCCGGTCTTAAGCTTTCTAGTATAAGTCCATTCTGTCACATGTTTTGATAAGAAGTTGTAAGGTCTCATAGCCAATCAGAAATTGATTTCTATCGTACGTTGATTCAGGAACATTGGACATTTCATCAGGGTGCTTGAGTCATAACAATCTACCTTTTTCTTCTCCAGGTTTGAAATCTTTTGAACTGGGCCCATCATTTGAAAAAAAAAAAAAAAAAAATTTGCCTGTCATGTTTACAAGCAATGGGTTTTTTAATCCCTGACACATTAAAAAAAAAATAAAATCTGAAGCTCTTTGCAGACTGAAACTTCGATTGCCTATACAAGTTTCGCTACACTGTTAACTCCGTTATGCCAGTTTTCTCCCTTGATTTCCTGGATAGGCTGCGCATTTGTATGGGCAACATTACCACTAAAAAAAAAAAAAAAAAAAGAAAAAGATAAAGCAAAGAATAAAGAAATCAGCCCAAAAGAAAAACTATTATGATTTTCAAAAGTGATTTGTAATATAGTGGGTTAGCTGAGGGGGAAATAGTTAATTTCATGCCATCATTTTTTACCATTAACGCTTTTTGAGTTTTTTTGTCTCTTTTTCTTTTCTTTTTTTTTCAAGAAACGTTATTGTTAATTTCTGGACAATAGAGACAAACAAACTACAAGGTAAAACACAGTGGCAAGAGAAACAATATTCAGGACAATGGAAATGAAGAACGAGCATCACTTCTCAAATTGGGTGTAAAATGGATGTTGAATGAAATCAAGGCTGCTTGGAAGGATACAATGCGGGTGAAGATAATAATGATGACAATAGTGATAATGATAGCAATAATAATGATGATTATTGTTATAACTGTGAATATACTTGTTAGATTCTGTCTCTCCCATAAGTTGTATCCTCCTCCTCCTAGATCCTCCTCTTTGCTCTTCCTGACCTCCTCCTCCCCCTCCTTCCTCTTCCCCTTCCTTCCCTCACTGTTTTTGTCATTATGATTATTATCATTATCATCATCATCATCATCATCATCATTATTATTATTATTATTATTATTATTATTATTATTATCATCATTGTTCTCTTCGTTCTTCTGTCCTTGTACGCCTCCTTTTCTTCCTCTTCCTCTCTTTCCTCACTATTATTATTATCATTGTTGTTGTTATTACTGTTATCATTATCATTGTTATTATTGTTGTCGTTGTCGTTGTTATTACTGTTGTTTTAATTATTATTACTATAATTTTATTATCATTACTTCAATTATTAACACTATTGTTATCACTAGTACTAGTAGTAGTATAACTAATGCCATTGTTAGTTGCATTATTATTATTATTATTATTATTATTATTATTATTATTATTATTATTATTATTATCATCACCATCCTCATCACCTCTTAAACTGTTGCCACTACAGCCATGCTGTTCAACAATCCCCTAACCCCTGTCCTTCTCCCCTTCTGTCTGTATAGCCAGTATTAATGCTACAATTACTATGACCGTAGTGTGTTTTTAAAAGTGAGACGACTGCAGGTGGAAATCTAAACAAATCTTAAATAAATGTTAGCGAACCACCCAGAGAAACGTGGACAAACGAGTCACAAGACTCGTGAAGAGAAAAAGAAAGACACCAAAACCTAGCTTGAAACTATGCATGGACATAAAGTTGATTCGTTTCACACACACACACACACACACACATCTACCACTGAAGATATAAACTCCTTCCGGATGAAGGGTCCTGATTGGGAAACTTCAGTCAATAATCATTTCAGATGAAGGTCCCAGATCAGGGTTTATAAAAGTTGTAAACGTTTGGAGTGGTGCCCGTCGCTGTTAGTGATGTTTTAGCTAATGATACCTTCACTGGTCTTTCATCTGTTGAATGGGACTAATTCATGCAGAGTGTGTTGCTGAGCCTGTGATCAGTAGAGGGTTTTGTAAGGCGACTGACTGATATGTTCAACGTGTTTTAACCATCCAGTGAAGCAAACACTAAAACAGCTTCTCAGGAACAGCAGCTGTTTGCATTGATCTTTTTGCCAATGTTTCAACATAGAAGTGACACTACTTTTCTTATTTCTTACTTTCTATTGGACGTTCTACTTAACAAGTGTGGGAACAGCCCAGAATGTTTTTTTTTTAGACAGGGACTGCATAGCTACAGGTAAGAGAAGATAATCTGTTGATAGGGAAAAGCTCAACATCTGAAGTGAAGGGACATAATCAGTTGACAGAAAGATGCTTCTGAATTATCTGTTCAGCTTTTCTCCATCAGTAAATTGTCTTCTCTTGCCTGTCGCTATGCAGCCACTGCGCTGCATTTAATACAGCCTCCACACCTCAAAAGGAGCTAAAGGATTAGCCTTCAGAAAACTTTATCCTTGTCTGTGTGTGTGTGTGTGTTCAAGGTGAACCGGAAGCTGGCCAGTCGACAGTTGCAGGCAGATGTTCGCACAGTGCCCAGTACTACAAACACACTGACCAAGAATGGTTCTTCAACCCACCCCGCATCTGATTCTGTGTGTGTGTGTGTGTGTGCGTGTGTGTGTGTGTGTGTGTGTGTGTGTGTGTGTGTGGTGTGTGTGTGTGTGTGTGCGCGTGTGTGTGTGTTTGTGTTTGTTTGTGTGTGTGTGTGTGTGTGTGTGTGTGTGTGTGTGTTTGTGTGTGTGTGTGTGTGTGTGTGTGTGAGAGAGAGAGAGAGAGAGAGAGGAGACAGGATGGTGAGAGGGAAGCAGAGGAATTTGCGGGAGAGGATGTATTTGAGTGTGACAGTGAAAGAGAGAATGAGAGTGAAAGGGCCAGTGTGATGTGATGTGTATGTGTGTGTGTGTGTGTGTGTGTGTGTGTGTGTGTGTGTGTGTGTGTGTGTGTGTGTGTGTGTGTGTGTGTGTGTGTGTGTGTGTGTGTGTGTGTGTGTGTGTGTGTGTTGAGTGCCTTTAATGGCTCACTAGACATACACAATAATTTCACAGTCGATTCCATGAAGATAGGGCTCCAAGACATTAGCTGAAGTGACTCATTCTTCATTTGTAAAGAAAGTACCATTATCAACTTAACTTATCTGAGTTAAAATGAAGTTGCAGAATTTGGAAATGTGATGTCAAATTCATTTTTTCCTGCAGTGAGTTTCTTTGTTATGTAAGCCTGCCGTTGTTATGTTACCATAAAGTGGTTCCTTTTTTCAGCCACGGAAAGGCTGTTACCATCAGCAAGGCTGAGGGCAATATTAAATTAACAGAAATGTTAAATCTGTGTGTCTTTCTGTTGGGTTACGGAAGGCTTTTTTTTTTTTTCATATCGAAAAATAAAGAAAAAGGAAACTTCCTGTATGAAAAATCACTGAAGCACCTTTGACTTCCCAGTACAATTTGTGATGTATCAGTTGGCGTGTTTTCTGTGTATGATGTATTAGTTGGTGTGTTCTCTGTGTATGATGTATCAGTTGGCGTGTTTTCTGTGTATGATGTATTAGTTGGTGTGTTCTCTGTGTATGATGTATCAGTTGGCGTGTTTTCTGTGTATGATGTATTAGTTGTGTGTTCTCTGTGTATGATGTATCAGTTGGCGTATTTTTGTGTATGATGTATTAGTTGGTGTGTTCTCTGTGTATGATGTATCAGTTGGCGTGTTCTCTGTGTATGATGTATCAGTTGGCATGTTCTCTGTGTATGATGTATCAGTGGTGTGTTCTCTGTGTATGATGTATCAGTTGTGTGTTCTCTGTGTATGATGTATCAATTGGTGTGTTCTCTCTCTGTATGATGTATCAATTGGTGTGTTCCCTGTGTATGATGTGTCAGTCATGCGTGGATCTAGCGAAGTGTCGATCAGGTTGAACTGACAATGAAATCGTTCATTTGTTGATCTGATAACATGTCCCTCATTGTACTGAACTGATGATGTGTCAGTCATCATGTTCAAAGTATGACGTCCCAGTTACTGTGTCGTACTGATGATGTGTCACTCATTGTACTGAACTGATGATGTGTTGCTGAACTGGTGATCTGTCAGAATTGTGTTGAACTGATAACGCATAAGTTACTGATTAGAAAAGTAGTTGCAGACTCAGAATCAAAAACTTACTAGGAGAATATTTTGACACGGTCACCCTGTCTTCTTCAGCTCACTGTTGTTGTTGTGGCAGCGAGGCCTGGTGGACGACGACTGTTGTGTGGGGTGAATGGTTGTCAGGATCTGATTGTAGTGGATGGCCGGGGGGGGGGGGGGGGTTAAAAGCCTTCAAATATTTTCCCAAGTAAGTTTTTGATTCTGAGTCTGTAGCTACTTTTCTTTTCTAATGTTGAATCCAGAACCCAGAAACCTATATTCTTATTCAGTTACCAATGGTTCTGATTTTGCCATTTTGTTATAACCATGCATCATCGGTTGTCCTTCATTGAAGCATTTCCCAGCAGTTCTCTTCATGTTGCTGGGAGTCTCTGTATTGAGCTCTTGTCCTGCATGGTCATTCCTGAACCCTTTGTCCCATCATTCATTGATGCTGCTCTCGCTGCATTGTATAACTGGTCTTTGTTTTCTTTCTTTCTTTCTGCGTACGCAGGCTGATACTCCTGCAGACACTCCCTGTGTAGACAGGCAAGTATTAATCCCATCTACCCAACAAAGGGAGTGGAGTTTTGTGTGTACGACCGTTTTTTTTTATCCCGCCTTTAAGGCAGCCATACTCCAACTTTGGGGAAGGTGCATGCTATGCGTAACGTGTCATCCATACCAACGGCCAAACTGGCCTTCTCTTCCAAAAGTTGGTGGTGATGGGATTTTACGTGTGTGCGAGATGCTGGGTGTCCGTTCACACACACACAACCTCGGTTTATAGTCTCATTCGAAGGACTGTATGGGAAATGGAGTCAGAACCATTGTTAACTCTGAGGGAAAAATCCCCATGTACCGAAACGGCCCAGCGGAGATTCGAACCCATGACCCTAGGATCATGAGTACAGCGCTCTACCAACTGGGCTGTTCTGGCCCCGTATAACTGGCCTGAATGGTCATTTTCTGAGCTTTTCGTTCCATCCTGTCCCCTCATTGATACCACACCGCCCTCTAAATTGTATGGCTGCTCTGTGCAGCCATTTCTGATCCCTTTGTTCCATCCAGTCCTGCCATTCAGTTATGTTACACTTTGTACTGTTTTGCTGACTTGTCCCTTTGAGAAATGTTCATTCTGTTTTGTCCTGTCGTCCACTGATGTTATTGTCTTTGTGTTACTGGCTTCTAGGGGCGTTTCTGAACCTGTTTTATTCCATTCTCTGAACCCTTTCATTTTCTGAACCCTTTAACCCATTCTCTAAACCCTTTAGCCCATTTTCCGAACCCTTTAACCAATCTCTGAACCTGTTAATCCATTCTCTGAACCTGTTAACCCATTCTCTGAACCTTTAACCCATTCACTGATCCCTTCAACTCATTCACTGAACCCTTTAACCCATTCACTGAACCCTTTAACCCATTCACTGAACCCTTTAAACCCATTATGTCCTGTCATCCACCAGTTCTCTGCCTTGGTGTCCCTTCACCAGCCTTTGCTGTGGGAAGTCTGGGCGCTTTCTTTTTTTTTTTTTTTCAAATTTTGAAAAAGAATTTTTAGGTGACACCACTGGTTAACATGGACAAACGTTGTAACCGGTGGAGTTACTTAAAATTCCTTGTAGAATTCGTTTCAGTTTCCGTCCAAGTTTGAAACTAACCTTCTTTGTTTTTTACTCTCTTTGTTTCCATTGACAGCTCTGATCAGAGCTGTGTTCCTCTGCAGACGGTATGATTATGATCAGCCATATGTGGTTGTACAACTGTGTCAGCTGGTCCTTCTTCACTCGGATAAAGTCCCTGCTCCTGGACAGGTCCTTTGCTGTTATCCGGAGAAGGTGTATGGGAAGATCTGATGGCATCAAATGTTCCCTGCACGTTGATTGTTGCAGGACATGTTTTGAGAGTATAGGAGTTGTTTCCTCCCCCTGTGGAATGGCGGAGACGCCTAGCCTTGCAATAAATTATGTTCATGTTATTGTCGTTGGCATGTATTTATTTTGTGTCTTGATAGGGATTCAGAATGCAGCTTGTTTTTATCACTCACGTGGAGTGCATGAGAGTGACTGGTTGAATGTGATGAAGTTAGGTTGTAATTGGTGGTAACGCTTTGAACTCTCCTGCCAACATGCCTTTGAGACATACTATTCCTGTACAGTAAGAAATAATCAATCATCATCGCTATCTATGGGATTGCCTTTGAGACATACTATTCCTATACAGTAAGAAATAAATCATCATCATCGCTATCTATGGGATTGCCAGAGCTCTTTTTTTGTTGTAGTTTATGTTTCATATGTTTGCTGAGTATTATCTTTAAGTGTTTTTTTTTATATGGGGAGTGAGAGACATGTTACAAAGTAATAAAGAAAAAAAAATGTCATAAGTAACAGTGATTCTGTTATGAACGGAAAACGAATGGTACAAGGCATTGGATGGTATTTTCAGCACAGCAAACTACTTTCAGGTCAGGCTAACATTGTAAGAACTGTATTGATTGTTGAAAAATCGTATCGTTTCTCCCGTTACTTTCAGGAAAACCTTGGTGAAGGGTGTTTTTTTTTTGTTTGTTTTTTTTGTTTTATTTGGTTGGTTTGGTATGGTTTTTGTTTGGTGTTTTTCAGTTGTCCTTAAGAGTTTTATATGCGAAGAGTCTAAACATCATTCTTCATGAACTGTGTATCTATCCAGAGTTCATCTTGAAGGTCAATGACTGTAAGATTGAGATCAATCAAACTTCTAAATTAGAATGATTGTCACTGGTTTGTTCTCTTTTTTTGTGTGTGTGTGTAAAACATTGAGATTCTTTCACTGTTTTGATCCCTTTGTGGGCAGCATTGTGCACACTGTATTGCCCTACACTGTATTGTGGAACATCGGATGGTACTGCATTGCGTTTGAATTGTACTGTGTTGCATTGAATTGCATTGTAAAAGTTCCATCATCGCAGCACATTCCTCTGTAGGAAATTCAGGCGGCTGTATTAAAGAAGTGAGTGTCATCATATTACAATGCCACCTGTATTTCATCCCTTTTTTTTTTTTTGCCAGCATGTTGTGTGTGTGTGTGTGTGTGTGTTTCGTTTACCTTTAAAACTGGAGTTTCTTTACACAACTATGCAATGGATAGGTCCCTTTCGTTTTAGGTTTGTTTTTTTTTTTTTTTTTTTTGTTTTCCTTTCCTCAATCCATGGGTAAGATGGTGGGAGATATTGGGGAAAAATGGGAGAGAGTCTCTAAATAAGATTCTTTAGCGCTTTGATGGTGTATCTGCAGCTTTGTGTTTGGTTTTCTTCACACTGTATGTATTATTTCACAGTGGTTTTCTTCACACTGTATGTAATATTGTACAGTAGCAGATTTATTATGTGCTAAGCATTTATAAATGTAGTAAAGGCATGTAATATGCAAATAACATGCAGAGTGATATACATCTATAGCAGGGGTTTTTTTTTTTGTGTGCCATTTTACCTGCCTGAACTGCCTGCCTGCCTGTTCCTTCCTTCACCTACCTGCCCATATGTCAGCCTATCCTGTCTGTCAGTCAGTGAATGCTTCTGTAAATTTCGCTCTCTCTTTATTTATTTTTTTTTTTTTTCGTGGATCAGATGTGTGAAAAAAATGTGTTTTATGTATGTTGCCTGTTTTTATATCAAACAAGTTCAATTAAATGAAAAATGATGTTTTTAAATCATGAATATCTATACCTATTACTGGATTCACATGCACACCCACGCACCCACTCATACGCACGCACAGAGACACACACTCATACACACACACGCACACACACACACACATGCATGCACGCACGCACACGGGCTCGTACACACATACATCTATCCACCCACCCTCACATACGCACACACAGAGACACACACACCACACACACACACACACACACACACACACACACACACACACACACACACTTTATATTGAGAAAAGAAAAGAAAATCTCTGCAGGAGTAATACATCACGTACCAAAACAAAGTAATGAAGTGTATAGTTGCTGTTGAACCAATTTGATACTTGAACCATCTGAATCTAATACAGGGTAATTCTTTTAAAGCATAAGTCACTGAGCAAGCTTGCATCTGGTGAAGGAACCACCTGTAAGCAGGCAGTGGTCCCACTACTCGTGGAATTGGCAGTTTTTAAGGAAAACTAAAAGTGGAATTCAGGGAACAGTAATTTCTTTTGTTTTCAAGGGGGAAAAAAATCAGGGACCATGTAAAACATTTTGCAGAGACCCAAGACTTGCCACGCCACCAAAAGAAGAACTGGAAGAAATATTCTACAGCGTGATGCTCCCAGTGACTCCCATACGGATTGAAGGGACAAGCGGACATTTAGAAATACTGGTGATGTAATCACGGAAACTGCCCAAGTTTTACGTATATCGTTACAAGCCTTTCAGCAGGTGTTGCAAGCAAAAGAATGGACTGTCGATCCCCACCACCAAATCACTTCCGTCAAGACACTTTGCAATGAAGAGTCTTTTCCAGGCTTGTGCGACTTACTTATGTCTGGCTTACGTGTGTCCATCTTTTTCTTTTGTCTTTTTTCTTTTCAACCCAATTATGAAATGATGACAATTTCTAGACAGCACACCCCAGGTTTAGAAGTAGAAGGCAAACTCTCTGCTATATACAACAGTTGAGCCAACCAGATAAACGGTGGTGCTAATAATAATAATTCCTCAGATTGGGAGGTAACAGGCTATGTCTGTGTCGGATACAACGGACGGACCAGAGTAATGGTGGTTAGAATACTTCAGGTGCAGAAACAGAATGCTGTGTTGGTTTTAGATACAACTTGTGACTCCAACAGAGTAATGGCAGTGAAATACACCAGAAGTACAGATGATGGGTCTGTCTTAGCTTCCATGAGTGAATCAGCTCGGTTATATTCGTGGTTACTGACAGGTCTTTGTCCACGAGAGGAGAGACAGGTGTGGCCAAACTCGAACACTCTCTTCCCATGATGGCAGCCTTCAATGAACAAAGTATGTTGTCAGCCATGGGTTTGATAGTCATGACTGAACGCCGTTTTCGACATCTTTTGGTCAAACGTTCATGTTTTAAACCCAGGGAAAAGTATCTCAGTACTTTCTTCTTCTTCTTCTTCTTCTTCTCAGCTCGACTATTTTGTTTGTGTTCTAATGTGTGTGTGTGTGTGTGTGTGTGTGTGTGTGTGTGTGTGTGTGTGTGTGTCGTGTAGGCCTTTGTCCGTGTGTGTATGTGTGCGCGTGCGTGTCTGTTGTACGTATGCATGTATGTGTGTGCGTGCATGTGTGTGTCCGTATGTGTTTTGTGAGAGAAAAAGACACTAATGGCGAAGTATGTGTGTGTGCGCACCCGCGCTCGTGTGTGTGTGTGTGTGTGTGTGTGTGTGTGTGTTGTGTTGTGTGTGAATGGATTGTGTGCGCGCGCGTGTGTGTGCATGCGCGCATGCATGCATGCATGCGCGCCCGTGCACCCGTGTGTGTGTGTGCGGGCATGTGTGTGTGTGTGAGAGAGAGAGAGAGAGACTACCGGCGAATGAGAGTGTTCAGATTTGCATGTTTCTCACATTGTGCTTTTATAATTAGCTTTGTTTGTGTGTGTGCGTTTGTTTGACGAGTTTCCTTGGCTCATTTTTAGCATTGTCCAGTGTAAAAGCTTGACGAGCTTGTATTGAAGCGCCAACCAAAACAACAAACAAACAAAAGCTCTATTTTCACAGATGAAATATTCATTAACCCCATCACGTTTTCTAACATGCAAATGCTGAATGGTTTTATAAGCCTTGATTTAATGTTCTTTTTTTCTTTTTTTTTTCTTTCCCCCTTTTTTTTTTCCGTCCTCCGTGCATTTCATATCGCTGTTAGACAGAAATCCAGACGTCAATTGATTGTTCTGGTTGTCTGGGATGACCCGTGTGTGTGTATGTGTGTGTGTGTGTGTGTGTGTGTGTGTGTGTGTGCCTGCGCTTGTTTGTACGTGCGTGCGCGTATTCTCTCTCTCTCTCTCTCTCTCTCTCTCTCTCTCTCTCTCTCTCTCTCTCTCTGAGCGCGTGCGTGTGTGTGTGTGCTTGTGTGTGCGCGCGCGTGTTCGGGCGTGCCTATATGCGTGCATGCGTGCGCATGTGTGTGCTTTCGTGCGGAGTGTGTGTGTGTGTGTGTGTGTGTACGCGCGCGCACTTGTGTGTGTGTGCATGTGAGAGAGAGAGAGAGAGAGTGTGTGTGTGTGTGTGCGTGCGTGCGTGCGTGCGTGCGCGCGCGCGCGTGTGTGTGTGCGTGTGTGTGTGTGTGTGTGTGAAGATGCAGAATGGATAGTGAACAACCTGATTCCCTATAATCTCTTTTGTGATGATCACACTGAACTAAGGATCGAGAAAGCAGGCAGGACCTCTTCATCCCGAGGTAAAACAGAAAGCAGACCACGCGGCCATTGCTCGCCCCAACCAGTGGATCACCCAGCTTTCCCACCAACACCCAAGATAGCGACCAGCACTCCCGAACGCTTCACTCCTTCCACGAGCAGATCATAGCCCACCTACTCGTCTGAACTGGCCGCTCTGTTCGATCGGGTAACGCGAAACCCCCTGAGATTTGGGAGCATGGCACTCGGAGGCCTGGTATTGTGGGATAGCACCTGCTGGCTGCTGCCAAGGATCAGGCCAGTATGGAGACAGAATAATCAAGGAAGCAATTTCTTTTTTTTTTTTTTACTTTTTTTTTTTTTTCTTTTTTTTTTTTTTCAAGTTGGAGTGGGACTGTGAGGTTGTTCATTTCGGTGATGCCCTGTCATAAGCAAGGGACTTAAGCAAACAAGCCACTGCATTCCCCCCTGTCGACACGTGCTGGCAGAAAGTTGTCGTCCTTTTTGGGCTGAACACCATGATGCGAAAAACAAACTTGATGTATTGCGTTAAGACAGCTGGAACCGCAGTGAAATTCGGGATTAGTAGAATCGAAATTAAAAAAAAAAAAAAAAAAAAAAGACGACATAATCTCCTTCGAATGACAGCCACGTAACCTGATGTAACCTGATGTGAATTTTTGTATGCCAATGTGCGCTATAAACAACGCTGTCAAACCGTACTTCCAAGCGAGTCGTGTTATATGAGACTTAGACCCCCACTCTCGCTTGAATCTCACTCCCAAATTCTGCTCTTGTGAACGCGTCTATACTGCCAAAAAGGCGTTCCAGCGTGGTAGGAACTTGGTCTTAAAACAGACACGGGGAAACTTCTCCGGGGACTTACCTGAACTTGGGACAGCACGCGTCGACAGCGATGGTAGTAGGTCTACTTTCATTAAGCATTCTTTCTTTCTTTCTTTCGCTTTCTTTCTTTTTTTCTTTCTTCCTTCCTTTCTTTCCTTTGTTCGTTCGTTCGTTCTTCATCTTTTCGTTTATTCATATACTTTATTTATTCAATAATTTATTTGATTAAGTAGACCTATTCATTTAGGCCTCTTCCTTTATTTATTGATTTGTGTATTCATTTATTCGAAATTCTGTAGTGTGATACTGTTTATGTTCAACAGTCCTGAAATAAACCATAGTTTATTGATACTGAACTGATCGGTCAAATTCTAAAACCAGAGTCTCACAGCCAGAATAATGGACTTGAAACCTGAGCGCTGCAGGGACGAATCGCATATCTGTGTGGAGTGAGATTTTCCCCAATCTCTCTAGGCAGGCTTACTGAGAGGTCCACCACCTTCAGGTTTACACACATACAGACCTTAATCCACGCACAGTAAAGAACCTCTCCTCCCAGGTTCGGTGGATCACGAAAATGCAAAAACCCACTAGCTGCCTCCACCTGAAAAACCTGGACGGGAGATGGTCAATGTCTGGCATTGCTGACGGCCTTCACAGAGGTGCCTCAGCAAACAGTGACACTGTGGCAGCATCTGTCTTCGTGTGTCTGTGACTACGGTGCAGCACATCAGGCAACAATGATGTTGCTCATGTGTCTGTCGCTGAAAGCAACGCAGTGATGAGATGGGAACAACATCGATCGGTCGTCATGTGTCGGTCACTGAAAGCAGCCATGGACGCTCATAGTCTACATCACTGTTGTTGCCCTTGCGTCTGTCTGTCACACACGCACACACACACACACACACACACACACACACACACACACACACACACACACACACACACACACACACACACACACACACACACACACACACACACACACACACACACATCTATATATATAGATATATAAGCTTATATATATATATATATATACATATATATATATATATATAGAGAGAGAGAGAGAGAGAGAGAGGGGGGGGGGGGGGGGAGGGGAGGGAGAGGGAGAGACAGACAACGACAAACAGACAGACAGAGAGTGGAAATCTGCCCAAAGGTTGTCAGTAAATTGAAATACACGGCAGGGCCTGACACTGAAGCCAACAGTGTGGGAGTGACACGTGGCCACTCTTAATTTCACCTGCAACCCTTTGCCTTTAGTTTGTCAGCGACATCCATCTGACTGATGGCTTGAGGAACTCCCCAGTGAACTGCGGGAGGGAAAGTATGTTGGGGGTAGTATCAAGGAGTGAGGGGTGCGGGGGGGGAAGGGGGTGGGGATGGGGGGGGGGGGAGCGGTAGTGGTGATAAAAGATCCATCCGTCTGATCATAGGAAACATTCTCCCCTGTGGTCTGACCTTTTGGGAGACTCAACGTTCCTCTGTCAGCCTGGACACTTTGTTCTGGTTGACGGGTGGGCTCCGTCTGCAGTGCGTTCGGCAGGATTTTTTTTTTTTTCCAAACAAAATTCGTCGTCGTCGTCGTCGTCGTCGTCGTCTCTCTCTCTCTCTCTCTCTCTCTCTCTCTCTCTCTCTCTCTCTCTCTCTCTCTCTCTCTCTCTCTCTCTCTGCTTGCCTGTGTCCTGCTTGACAGCCTCTCTGTCTGTATATCCATCTATCCATCTGTCTGTCTGTCTGTCTCTGTCTGTCTGTCTGTCTGTCTCTGTCCGTCTGCCTGTCAGTCTGTCTGTCTCTTACGTTCTTTTACTCTCCTACACCAAGCTCCCGTCCTTCCTCGGTTACAGTTCTTTATATTGCTGCCACTGCTACACCCACGGCCACTTCCATAAGTGACGACATGGGAATAAATCATGATGATGATGATGATGATGATGATGATGATGATGATGATGATGGTGGTGGTGGTGGTGGGGGGGGGGGGGGGTGATTATGGTGATGGTGATGCTGCTGATGATGATCATGATGATGATGGTGATGATGATGATTGTGGTGATGATGGTGATGACGATGGTGATGATGATGATGGTGATGGCGATGGTGATGATAATGATGATGTTGGTTATGATGATGGTGAAGATGACGATGATGACGAGACGACGACGACGATGGACACTAACGATAACAACAGTAATGACCCTAATGATGACTATGATGATCAGACTAATAATGTCGATGTTAGAACTGGCGACAAAACGTCGACGACACTGACAGTGATCATCCCAGGAGAGTTTCCCCAGCTGAACCCTCAGACTACCTGGAAAAGAAATGTCTAGCAGAAAGCTGTGTGGCTGCACACCAAAAGTGAATACGCAAAGGCCTTGCTTAAGGAAGCGAGAGTATTTATATAGTCTGGCGCAATGAAATTGTTTTGAGAATTGTTATTGTGTCTGAAAGTTGATTCTCCTTGTTTTATTTCATATGGCCATCAAGGTACAAGCCAGGTGGTTCCAGTTCCAAATAGATTAAAATCAAAGGAATGGGACTGTTTGGGGGCTACCACCTGGCGCAAAGGTGGGATCATGGGTGAGTGCAAATGCCTGAAATGTAAGACATCAGCTAAGGAAAAGGTAATGCATTTGAAGATTTTAGGTGATGTGATCGGTGACCCCCCCCCCCCCCCCCCCCCCCCCTGAACAAGGGAAGCAAATTGGTTGGAGAGTTGTTCTTAACTTTAAATGCTGGCCCAAACTCCTGGTAGGCCTCAAAATACTTAAAAAGTGATTTAGTGCAAAGTCCTAATTGTGGCGTGTTGCCCTGAGTGTCAGTTTAGGGAGTAGGCTCACAATTCCCTCTGGGTGGACTGGCGCTGTGAGAGCTTCTCCCCAGAGGCCAGCCTTGAGCTCGTGTGTTGTACTGTCTGTCCGACGTCACCACAGGTCCGGATGTGGCTTCGCAACATGTCATCATTCGCTGACATTTTGAAGGTGAAACTTTGCGATTCTGGGACCAAGGACTGGTGCTACTGTGTTTTGTGAACCTTTAATGAGACAAAGGGCGCACCGCTGGATAATCGGAAGGTTTTAAAAGAAGGAGAAATAGTTTAGAGTACCGCCACCAGTTAGCATCGTCTGATTCCTGGTTGGGAGGCTGTGGGTTCAATTCTCATCAGAATAATTCATATGGTGAGATTGTATGGCCCAAGACCAGTTTATACCCAGGGTTGAGTTTCCTGCGGGCTCAGTTGGAACGACTGAAATCATACGGTCGAGTAGAATCTACTTAATGGATGCGTCTCTGAGAGTGTTGCTCAGGTTTCTCGGTCAGCACTACAGGTGGCCTCATCCCTGGGGCCCAGCTGACGATGTGATATATAATACAGGTGAACATAGAGTACAGCCTTGTCATGCAGTCTCAAACCAGATTGGAATTCTACAGCATCCTCATCGTCATCCTCCTTTTTCTTCTCCTCGATCAGCTTTAAAGAAAGATCGAATTCTGCTCCCCATCATGCACCGCTCTCATGGTGACCTCAGTTTCGATTTCTTCTTTACGATCTATGCCCGTCGGCGAGTTCGTGCGCGTGTCAAACGGTATCGGCAAATTCGTGGGGCCCGTTGTTCGACTGACGTGGTAGCACCGTGCAAAAGGAGAACGTTCACTCATGCTGGCTTGGCGACTAAGCGTTTGCTGTCTTCATTAAGGGGCCTAGCAGGTGAAATCCTGTGTGTGTGTTGGATCAGAACAGCCATCACTGAACACCACCGAAGTGATTCGTCAGCAGTGCGCGCGTCTCCTCCTGTAGGTTGCCTCTTGACCACTTGACATTGACGCTCTCTCTCTCTCTCTTCTCTCTCTCTCTCTCTCTCTCTCTCTCTCTCACACACACACACACACACACACACACACACGCACGCACACGCACGCACGCACGCACGCACGCACGCACGCACGCACGCACGCACGCACGCACGCACGCACGCACGACACACACACACACACACACACACACACACACACACCACACACACACGCGCGCGCGCACGTACGCACGCACGCACGCACGCTCTCACACACACACACACACACACACACACACACACACACACACACACACACACACACACACACACACACACACTCCATCATTACATTCGGGGATACCATTCGATGATATAATTGTCATGATCCATGTCAGACTTCAGAAATTGCACGTCATAATTCATGGCCCTGTTTGACTCAGGGATATCATGCCAAGGTGTGTTCTGCCACGATCCTTGTTCGCTGTCTGAGTCAGCTTTCCGTGATCTTTGCGCTCATGATTCATCGTGGATTTCAAGGATACCAATCCATCATCTAGTCCACTCGTGACACACAGTACAGCAGCTGAGGGATGCACTTCCATAACCTAACCATTCCTGATCTGAACTGGAACTCAGTGATGCCACACCATACTTTATTCACCAAGGATCCTTTCTAAAATTGAGAAAATACATTCCCAGACTCGATCCGGTCATGATTCATACATGAACTGACGGATATCACTCGAAAATATATATTCAGTCACGATTCATATTGAAATTTATCAGCACATCTCCATGACCTATTTCAGTCGTGGTCTCTGATGGAATTCAGGGATGCCATGTCTTGATCTATTCGGTTATGCTCATACGGATATTTCAGGGGTGCGTTTTGTAATTTACTCACCCATGAGTTCATGGATGCAATTCCATAGTCTGTTCAGTACTTTTCCATTCAGGAATTCATAGATACCATTCCATAATCTATTCAGTCGTAATCCATCCGGAATTCAGAGATGACACTCCACGATCTATTTAATCATGAATCATTGCTGATTCTCTTCTGAGGACTCTCTGCTGCCACGCTCTCCACGAGTTCTTTCTACTGATGCATGGGTAAACCATTGACTTCCGGGAATAGGCCGGAGGACGTCCGGGAAAGACCGGAGGACACTGGGAAAGACCAGAATCAAGGGCTCTGTGGGCTGGCTCCCCACTTTGCCTTCAACATGTGGCTACTAGAAACAAAAAAAAAAAGATGCTCCCAGGATTCACCGAAAGGGGGAGAGAATGATGAATCCATCGGTGCTCAACCAATCACGACTGCAAATCCCAAACGGACTACTAACATGGACCAAATGGAATATCCATGTGTCTGTGGAAAGCGTTTCGCTACCACCCGTGGCATGAAGATCCACAGAACAAAGATGGGATGTGTGAAGACTCATCTGAATGAGCAGCAGCGCACTGCATCAGCAGATAAGACGTCGGAAGACCAAGGCCAGGATTTAAAAACCACAGTGCCAAGGACATCCACGCTGTTGGTTCGGATGAGGAATTTGCACAGGCCCTCGATGCCAGGCGCCTGAAACTCAACCTGCCACGAGCAAACGAGACTGAAGATTGGGAGAAACTGGATGCAAAAATCGTCCAAAGACTCGATGCACTGATAGGGAAAAGCACCCTGGAACACAAACTAGCCACATATGGGGACATTGTGTATGCCACATGTAGAGACGCCTATGGAGCAAAAAAACCCAAAGAGAAAACACCTCCAAAGAAAATCCAGACGCCAAGAAGAGATGGACAAGATCAGGGTCCAAAAGAAAAAACCTCAGAAGCAAATAAAAGACCGCACTGCCAGCTGAAAAAACAAGGCTCGGAAAAGCTCTGGGAAGACCTGAAAGCAAAACACAGCGCCCTCAGCAAAGCGGAATCTGCAAGGAAGAGGAAAAGCAAAAAGAAGAAGACACAAGAGCGCTTCTTCAGAGACCCCTTCCAGTTTGCCAGAACTCTATTCGAGCAGCCAAAATCTGGGACCCTAAGTGTGGACAAGGAGTTCTTGAGCAGCATCTGAGAAAAACATACTCTGACTCACAGAGCAAAGCACCACTCGACATTCAAGGTCTGGTGTGGCCAACCAACCCTGAGGAACAGTTCAATGACAAGCCTCCAACGTTGGCGGAAATCAAGAAGGTGGTCGACAAAGCCAGAGCCAAATCATCACCAGGGCCAAACGGAATACCTTACCAGCTGTACAAGAAAATGTCCCAAGGTGCTGGAGTGGCTCCACAGGCTGCTGCGATCAGCTTGGAGAAATCAGAAGATCAGCGGCCAGTGGATGACGGCATATGTGTGTACATCCCCAAAGAGCAAAACTCAAGTGACATCAGCCAGTTCAGGCCAATATCACTACTGAATGTCGAAGGGAAAATCTTCTTCTCTGTCATGGCAGCAAGGCTGACCAAGTACCTCATGGAAAAACAAGTACTTGGATGTGTCAGTCCAGAAAGGTGGCATTCCAGGCGTGGCTGGCTGTATAGAACACGCCACAATGATCTGGGACGCAATCCAAAGAGCAAAAACAGAAAAGAGAGACCTGGACGTAGTGTGGCTCGACCTGGCAAACGCATATGGATCTGTACCCCATGAGATGATACAGTTGGCTCTTAAGATGTACCATGTGCCAAAGAACATCCGCGACATGCTCAAGAAGTACTTCAATGGTTTCTCAATGCGGTTCTCTACCAAGGAGTACACAACAGATTGGATTAAACTTGGAAGTGGGCATTGCAATGGGCTGTGCCATTTCCCCAATACTGTTCGTGTTGGCAATGGAAGTCATCTTGAAAGCAGCAACAAACAACGCAAGACAAACAGACCTTGGCGATGGATACAAGATGCCCCCCCCCTCAAGGCCTTCATGGATGACACTACAGTGATTTCATCAGAGAGACGACGAGACACGTCACGTGCTGGAGAGGCTGGACGACATAGTTGCCTCATCCAGAATGAAGTTCAAGCCAAAGAAATCACGGAGTCTCTCACTGAGGAAAGGAAAAGTGGCCGAATCTGTGGTCTTCAGTGTTGCCAACCAGACCATTCCAACAGTAACAGAAGAGCCAGTCAAGAGCCTTGGAAGATGGTATGATGATACGCTGAAAGACACACGAAGAGCAAAAAAAGAAACCAAACAGATGTCGGAAGAAGGCTTGGAGACCATTGACCATTGTGGGCTCCTGGCAAATACAAGGTCTGGTGTCTGCAGTTTCATGCTGATACCAAAGCTCCTATGGCCTCTGATGATATACGACATCTGCACCAGCATAGTGGAGGCAATGGAATCCAAAATCAACAAGTTCACAAGGAAATGGCTTGGTGTCCCACCCTGTCTGACTGACATAGCGCTATACTGTCGCCAAGCAAAGCTGAAACTACCACTGAAATCCATCCTGGAGGAATATAAAGCAGGGAAGATCAGACTTCAAAGCATGCTGGAGGACTCAGGAGACAAGGTGGTTGAAGCAATCAAGCCCCAGCTGAAGACAGGCAGAGAAAATGGAAAGTTCAAGAGGCGATGGATTCTGCAAAAGAAAGTCTCAAGATCAGAGAAATAACAGGACACACACAGACCAACAGACAAGGACTGGGGGTGACCAAACTGAATGGTGGTCAAAGGCCAAAGGAAAAGCCAAAAGAGACATGATGATTCAGGAGATGAGAAAAGAAGAAGACCAACAAAGACTCCAAAAAGCAGTCCAGCAGAGCCAGCAAGGGCAATGGACAACGTGGGAGAATGCACTGCAAAGAAGTCTCACTTGGAATGACATTTGGCACATGGCCCCTCTCAGGATCAGCTTCATTTCTCAGATCTGCATATGACCTTCTGCCTTCAAATGCAAAACCTGGTGAAGTTGGGAAAAAACAACAGACGATCCTTCATGCCCCCTTTGCCATGAAAAACAAACAGTGGAGCATGTCCTAAGCTCATGTAAAGTAGCCCTGGCTCAAGGAAGGTACACATGGAGGCACAACCAAGTGCTCAAAGAGATTGTACAAGTAGTCTGGGCTAGTACCCACACCACAAAAGGGAAAAAATCAGGACTCCAAAAGCACCCGCAACATTCTTCACGGCAGGAGGCAGCGAATCATGGCCAAGAACAACAGTGCCACTCGGAACATGCAGGCAGAGTCTGCTGGACTGGACGGGGCAGATGACTGGGAGTGCACAGCAGACCTCCCAGAATGGAATAGTCACCCAGAGATTATCAGCAAGAGTGGCATGAGACCAGACATAGTATTACACTCTCAGTCAACCAAGCAGCTGATCATGATCGAGCTCACGGTGCCATATGAGAACAGAATGGAGGCAGCTCAGATCTACAAGACTGAAAAGTATGCTGATCTGGCAAACAGCCTGAGGAGAGAAGGCTATCAGGTCAAAGTCCTCACTGCAGAAATTGGAGCTAGGGGGTTTGTGGGAACGTCTGCATACAGCCTCATGAAAACAGCTCTCAGTTGCAGGGAGGGAGGGAAAAAAAACAAAGCCCTGAAAGCAATGGCAGAAGCGGCAGAGAGGTGTTCAAGTTGGATCTGGTCAAGGAGGAACAAAAGTGAACTTCATAAGGCTTAACTTTCCTACAAATATCAGGTGTCCCTGTGGCTCAGTGGTTAGTGCGCGAGTCATTAAGTGGAAATGAGCATGTCCAGAAGGGCATGGGTTCGAATCCCCAGTCATGGCTCATCCCAAGATGGGGGAAAAAAAAAAAAAAAAAAAAAAAAAAAAAAGGGGGCAGCAGAGGGACATCCGGAGTCATGAACCGGGTGTGGGCCCAACCCCCCTAGAGTGTCAGAGAGATAAGGGCCGAAACACTCGCTTGAAGGGGGCTTCTCTTCTGAGGACTCTCTGCTGCCACGCTCTCCACGAGTTTCTTTCTACTGGCTTCAGAACTATTATTCCAGGATCTGTACTCTCGTCACTCTGATGTCCGGCTCTTTGAGTTGTATGTGAGTGCTTGATTTACGTTTTTTTTTTGTTTTTTTTGTTTTTTTTGTTTTGTTTTTTTTGTCAGTTTAGAGATCAGTGTTTATAAGATTGTACACACACTTGTTTTGCTATCTCAACATGTGTATGTTAGGTATTTGATTCATATGGAACACATATCAAAATGTAACTTTAGAACAAAGAAAGTCTGCCACAATCGTTGGGAGTAGTAGTTTTGTAAGGCACAAAGATTCTGCTTACTTCCAGTGCCTTATTTAAACTCGATTACCATAGCGCTCGCTTCCCTCTGGCTGCCTCACTGATCCACGCTGCAGCCAGTGCAGTGAGTTGAAAACTCTGGCACCACGGATGGCACCGGAAAACTTTGCACTGCACATGTGAGGACATTTCACTGGCTCTCAGTCTTAAGGAGAATCTGCTGCAACACAGCATCACAGCAATATCCGGACTGGTTCGATGTCTCCTTATTCTCCTTGACCTGACATTATTATTCCCCCCCCCCCCCCCCCCCCCTCCCTCTCCCCTCCCTCCCCCTCCTTTCTGCAGTCTCTACCCTGCCACCTATGCATGACCTTTCTGTCAGTGTCCATCTATACGCTGCGTTCTTGCTTTTTTGCATTGATAGTCCACAGCTCCGGAATTCTCTCTCTCTCTCTCTCTCTCTCTCTCTCTCTCTCTCTCTCTCTCTCTCTCTCTCTCTCTCTCTCTCTCTGCTTAGCTCGAATATTACAATCTGAAGACGTCATGCTCTTAAGAAATTTAGCAATGTATATATTTTATGCATTACGACTAGATATGCGCATTTAAATAAGAAGAAAAGCTTCATTCTTGTAAAAGAATTGCTGTCTTAAGGGTTTTGTCTGCTGCTTAATTTCACATGCCAATGCAACTCCCTGACTTTAGTTTGATTTCGATATGGGATGTTATACTTATTTTTTTTGCGTGTTGTCCTTATGTTATTTGCTTTGATTCACTCATGATAACGTGTATCCATTATATACAGGCCGGTGGCCTTACAATTAAAGTTTCCGAGTTCCGAGTTCTCTCTCTCTCTCTCTCTCTCTCTCTCTCTCTCTCTCTCTCTCTCTCTCTCTCTCTCTCTCTCTCTCTCTCTCTCTCTCTCTCTCTCTCTCTCTCTCTCTCTCGATTCTCAGGCATTACGTCGCTGTTAAGCTTCCTATTTGGGCTGAAAG
>JADBJO010015831.1:0-7500 GCA_016801955.1 Conus betulinus | reverse complement strand
TCTCTCTCTCTCTCTGTTTCTCTGTCTGTCTGTCTGTCTGTCTCTCTCTCTGTCTCTCTCTGTCTCTCTCTGTTTCTCTGTCTGTCTGTCTGTCTGTCTGTCTGTCTGTCTGTCTGTCTCTCTCTCTCTCTCTCTCTCTCTCTCTCTCTCTCTCTCTCTCTTCTCTCTCTCTCTCTCCCCCTTCCCACCTCTTGCCCTTCTCTATACGTCTGTGGTTGTGTGCTCTTGACGAAAGACTCAGGTAATTAAATATGTCACTGTTTGACCATGATGAAGAAGAGGAAATTGTTAATTAAGCCTTCCCAGAGACTCGTCATTTATCCACTTGCTTGTATTTCGTGGACTTCACAGACCCATGCCTGTTGAAGAGGTAGTTCAATATCACAGCCATACCCGTTTTACATGGGTCTTACAGACCCATGCCTGTTGAAGAGGCAGTTCAATATCACGCCCCTACCTGTATTTCACGAGACAGTTCAATGGCAAGCTTCTTACAGAGGCAGTTCAATGGCAAGCCTCTTACAGAGGCAGCTCACTGTCAAGCCCCTTACAGAGGCAGTTCAATGGCGAGCCTCTTACAGAGGCAGCTCACTGTCAAGCCTCTTACAAAGGCAGTTTAATGGCGAGTCTGTTACAGGGGCAGTTCACTCTTAAGCCTCTTACAGAGGTAGTTTAATGGCAAGCCTCTTACAGAGGCAGTTTAATGGCAAGCCTCTTACAGAGGCAGCTGAATGGCGAACCTCTTACAGAGGCAGCTGAATGGCGAGCCTCTTACAGAGGCAGCTCAATGGCGAAACTCTTACAGAGGCAGCTCAATGGCGAGCCTCTTACAGAGGCAGCTCAATGGCGAACCTCTTACAGAGGCAGCTCAATGGCGAGCCTCTTACAGAGGCAGCTCAGTGTCAAGCCTATTACAGAGACAGCTCAATGTCAAGCCCTCTGTAAGCCTCTTACAGAGGCAGTATAATGTCAAGCCTCTTACAGAGGCAGCTCAATGTCAAGCCTCTTACAGAGACAGCTCAATGTCAAGCCTCTTACAGAGGCAGTATAATGTCAAGCCTCTTACAGAGGCAGTATCATGTCAAGCCTCTTACAGAGACAGCTCAATGTCAATGAGATGTCAAGCCTCTTACAGAGGCAGTATAATGGCGAGCCTCTTACAGAGGCAGTTCAATGGCGAGCCTCTTACAGAGGCAGCTCAATGGCAAGCCTCTTACAGAGGCAGTCAATGGCGAGACTCTTACAGAGGCAGCTCAATGGCGAGCCTCTTACAGAGGCAGCTCAATTGCGAAGCTCTTACAGAGGCAGCTCAATGGCGAGCCTCTTACAGAGGCAGCTCAATGGCGAGCCTCTTACAGAGGCAGCTCAATGGCGAGCCTCTTACAGAGGCAGCTCAATGGCGAGCCTCTTACAGAGGCAGGCGAGCCTCTTACAGAGGCAATGGCAAGCCTCTTACAGAGGCAGTTCAATGGCCTCTTTACAGAGCCAGTTCAATGGCGAGCCTCTTACAGAGGCAGTTCAATGGCGAGCCTCTTACAGAGGCAGCTCAATGGCAAGCCCCTATCCACATGTCATGGGTGTCATAGATCAATACTTAGATTTGATGTTGTTCTTCTATATTTTTTTTCTTTATCGTGGGCCTTGTGTTTTCTTTTTTTTTTATTTCTTATCCCCGCTCCTCTCTCTCTCTCTCTCTCTCTCTCTCTCTCTCTCTCTCTCTCTCTCTCTCTCTCTCTCTCTCTCTCTCTTAATCTAAGATCCTATTGATTGCTTTCCCTCGTCAAAAATCATAAACTATTTCAATCTACAGTTGTCTGAGAGAGACACAGACACCAGCGCTGTTGATCAGACAATCTGAGCCACCCTCTCATGAACATGCATCTTCCAATAATCGTGATCCCAAGTCAAAACTTCTGGGCAAGCATCCACGGTGACTGAAAAGTCGCACAGGTATGGACATTATTGGGTTGGAATCATTCACTTTCCGTCCTAAACCCAGTGACAACCATGGCAGCACTGTAGTTTGTAGATCACTGAATTGTTCGTTTCTGAATTATTACCGTTACATTTCCTAGAAGGTCGTAGGTTCTGTTTACATCAGAGGCTATTTGAGGGATTGCTCAGTCCAATCATCTCCTTGACTGTACTGTAGATTCATGCCACAGAATTGTGTTTATCCACTGAATGAAAGTAGTTCTGAGAACTTTGATAAAATTCCCTGACCAACACTGCAGGTGTCTGTATCTCCCGGGCCAGGTAGGACAAAGCCCTATCATAGATAGTCTCTGACCTGATTGGATCTCCGTAACCTTAGTTTAGTCATCCTCATCCTCACTGATCTGTATTTGAAAAAAAAAAGTATTAATTTCTAATTCGCGTTTCGCCCTGCTCTCGTGGTGTGATCAGCATCGATTTTGTCTCCACGTCCTTGTCCACGCTGTCTTCGTACCGAAGTGGAAGCAATCGGCATAATCGCAGGAAACGTCGTTTAGAACACGTGGCGGCATATTCTCCAGTGAGAACGCTTGCTCGCGTTCATGCGGATTCCGAGACGAAGCCCAAGATTGTCAATGGGTAGCTGAGTAGTTCGTGTGCTGAATGGGCTGAATCAGAGCCGGCAGAGAGCAGTGTCTCCTCCGGAAGATTGTCTGGGGACGACTTGACGTCAACTGGTCCCCTTTGGACTGCCGCTGCTGTGGCAGAGGCAGTGCACCGACGCCGCTCATTCTGACACCCCATCCACAGCCACAAACCGGTCGGCCCCGCCGCAGCCCCGCACCGGCAATCCACAGGGAGCAGTCGATGTCAAGTCGTCAAGAGGCAACCCACCGGAGGAGACACTGCACTGCTGCCGAGTCACTTCGGTGGTGTTCAGTGGCGCCTGTTCTGATCTAACATACGCAGGACACCACCTACTAAGCCCCCTACTGACGACAATAATTGCTTAGTCGCGGAGCCGGCGTGAGTGAGCTCTCCCTCCGAGGGCGCCACCACGTCCGTCCAACGACAGCCCCATAGACTCGCCGATACGGTGACCCCGACGGAACCAAACCAAGGCCACAGACGTGGAGAGGACATCGAAACTGAGGTCACCATGAGAGCAGGGGGCATGAAGGGCCACAGAATTTGAGACTTTTTTTTTTTATGATCGATGAGAATGAGGATGATTAAGATGATGCTACGGATTTCCATTTCGGTCGGTCTGAGACTACATGACAGGGCTGTACTCTACGCTTCCTTTCATAATATATCCCGGCGTCAACCAGGCCCGAGAGATACAGGCACCTGCAGTGTTGGTCAGGAAATTTGAGCAACACACTCTCAGAAACGCATCCATTAGTGGATGAAACTCGACTGTGTGGTCCCAGTCTCCCCAACTGAGTCCGCAGCAAACTCAACTCTGGGTAGGAACCGGTCGGGGCAGAAAAAAACCCAGGCCTACAAGCTTCAACTCAACGAGAATGTCTTCAATTCGAAATGCCGAAGGAAAACCCACGTAACAGTATGTCTTCATTCAAAAAAAAAAAAAAAAAAGTGCAAAAGAACAGGTTCTAGACAAGCAGGGTTTAAGCTCCTAGTCCAGTTTTATATATCTATTTATGTTTGTTTTGTTTGTTGTTTGTTTTTGCATTGCAGAGAAAAAAAAATATTGGCCAGTTCTGCTCTGTGTGTTTGCTACTTTGCTTTTATTTATTTATCTTTTCTTTTTTTTTTTTGATCGTTCGAACAACAGAACAGCTAAATGGAGGGATCAGGGAGGTGGAAGAATGCAGGGGAAGGGATGGGGAGAGAGAGAGAGGGGGGGGGGGGGGGGGGGATGAGAAGAGCTTTCATTTAATTAAAGACCCAAAAAATTGATTTACTGATTGATCGATGCAAGCCGAAAGAAAATTTGACCTCGGGGGTGCTTGAGCGGAGAGGCAGGACCGCGAGAAAAATTGGCATGCCTGCGACCCAACTTTCTCATACATTTTCAATTTACGTGTTGTTGTCTCAGACCACGTTGTAACTTCAGGGCTTTCGATACCCATCAGAGAGATAGGGGAGAGGGGGGGCGGGGGGGGCGGGGGGGGGGGGGGGGGGTAGGATGGGAGACTGTGCAGAGAGCATGAATGTGGAGGGAGACATGGAGAGGAGTAAGGAGGTTATTTTGAAATAATGCGAGAGAGAGTTTAGCAGAGTCCGAGAGACAGTGAGGGGAGGAGGAGAAAGAGTGAGTGCAGAAGAGAGAGAGAGACAAGAGAGAGAGGCGATAGGAGGGAAGACAATGAAAGAGATTACACCCAGGACGCAGACAGTAGGCTTAGCCATTTTCAACTTGCCGTAGTTCTATTATAGCGAGATGAGAGAGAGAGAGGACGAGAGGCGAGAACAGGGCGAGAGAGAAGGAGGAGAGAGGAGAGGAGAGCATTACGAGAGAGAGAGAGAGAATTTACAGAGATAATGACAGTTTACATGCACAGTAAGTAATTGGGCAGTTAGACATTTTCTTCATACTTGCCGAGTACTACAATCGATTAATACATTTTAAGAGGAGAGAGATGACAGAGAGAGTTCGAGGACTCATGACATGAACAGTTTTGGAGATACTCAGAAGAGACTGTCTTAGAGAGAGAGGAGATCTTTTTCAGAAGGAAAGGAGGAGGAGGAGGGGAACTGGAGAGAAGTGAGGAGGAGAGAGAGAGAGGAGAGAAGAGGCTTCAGAGAGGAGAGAAGGGAGAGAGGACGAGAGAGATAAGATGACCTTCTACATCGGTAAAAGTATTGGCTTTCCTTCTAAGGAAACACTTGAGTCTAAACAGATGTCCACTATTCTTAACCACCTTGTAAAGAGAGATTGAGAGAGGAGAGGAGAGAGAGAGAGACAGAGACTAAGAGAGGAGAGAATTTCTAAGGGCCGAGGCCCATGAGATGAGAGGGAGCGAGGGAGTCCACAGAAAGGGCTTTGTGTCAGAAGAAGAGGGAAAGAGAAAAGGAAGTACCCATCAGGAAGCATTGAACCATTGACTAGACAGACAGACAGACAGACAGACAGACAGGACCATGACAGAGATTCTTTATTTTACTGCTAGTTAAACGTCTATTCATTAGTAGCCTTTTCATACTTGCTTACGCATTCTATACCACCTTCTATTAGCCGGAGTAGAGAGAGAGAGAGAGAAGAAGAGAGAGAAGGAGAAGGAGAGAGATCTATTTTCCAGAGAGAGAAAGAGAAGGAATTTACAATGGTAAAGTATTGACGCCCTACCACTCTGGCTGTTATATTCTCATTACTTATTACCAGAGAGGAGAGACGTGAGGAGACGAGAGACGAGAGAATGAGATATTTTTTTTAGAAGTAGAGAGAAGGATTAACAGTAAAGTATTGAGTTATTAGCAACGTTTCATGCTGCTGTTACTATATCGTTTTACTACTATTGTATCAGAGAGAGAGAGGCAAGAGAGGGAGAGACACGACACAGGGGGGAAGAGAGAGAGAGGTGAGAGAAGTTGAGAGGGAGAGAGCGAGGGGGAGGAGGACAGAAAGATCTATGGAGAAGGTAAAAGAGAGAGACAACATTCCTTCTTGAGAGAAGGCTGCAGGAACATACAACAACGCTACTATTACAGAGACAGGAAGGAAAGACTCGGAACTTAGGTGCAGGGAGGAGAGAGGAGACGAGGAGAGAGACTGGGAGAGAGGATTGGAGAGAGAGATAGAATTAGACAGACAGACAGAAACAGGGACAGGACAGACAGACACGGAGAGAGGTTTCAAAAGTGACAGAGATTCCTTACTTTACTGCGGTGGGCGTATTGGCTTAGTTAGCCATTTTTCCATACTTGCCATTCCTATTCTATTACTACTATTCACATGAGAGAAGAGGAGAGAGAGAGAGAAGAGATGAGAATGTAAAGAGAGAGAGAGAGCGAGGCATGAGGAGAGAGGAGCGAGCGAGAGAGAGAGAAAGGAGCGACGCGAGAAAGGATAGAGAGAGAGCGAGAGAGAGAGAGAGAGGGGGAGAGAAAGAGCGCTAGAGAGAGTAAGGGCGAGGCGAGAAAGCGGAGAGAGAGGAGAAAGCGAGCGAGAAAGAGGAGACAGACAGACAGGACAGACAGGCAGACAAACAGACAGACAGGCAGACAGGCATACAAGATATCAGGAGAGAGAGAGAGAGAGAGAGAGGAGAGATGCGAGAGAGAGAGAGAGAGAGAGCGAGGAGGGAAAAGAGAAACTGTGGAGAAAACAGACACCGTACGAAAGAAGAGGGACGCTTTCTGGACTAGGAACACATGCAGACTTCTGTCAACAGATTTCTGACCCTTGAAGCCACAAAAAAAAAAAAAGTCCTAGCTTACGTCCTTTGTTGTCTCTAGAGTAGGCTATCGCAATTTACCGTTAGCTGGCATCTCTCTAACAATACACAAAAAGCATTCAAAAAGTGGTAAACTTGGCTCTGCGCCTCGTTTTTTTCAGACTGAAAGCAAGACCTGATACTCCATCCCTGGCTTGCCTTGGTTGCCTTATTTCTGAAAGAGGGGTACGGGACTACCTCTGTTTTATTTTGTTTCCATCGGTGCTCTCAACCAAATCACGACTGCAAATCCCAAACGGACTATGAACATGGACCAAACGGAATATCCATGTGTCTGTGGAAAGCGTTTCGCTACCACCCGTGGCATGAAGATCCACATAACAAAGATGGGATGTGTGAAGTGAATGAGCAGCATCGCACTGCATCAGCAGATAAGACGTCGGAAGACCAAGGCCAGAATTTAAACCACAGTGCCAAGGACATCCACGCTGTTGGTTCGGATGAGGAATTTGCACAGGCCCTCGATGCCAGCCGCCCGAAACTCAACCTGCCACGAGCAAACGAAACTAAAGATTGGGAGAAACTGGATGCAAAAATCGTCCAAAGACTCGATGCATTGATAGGGAAAGCACCCTGGAACACAAACTAGCCACATATGGGGACATTGTGTATGCCACATGTAGAGACGCCGATGGAGCAGAACTACCCAAAGAAAAAAACACCTCCAAAGAAATCCAGACGCCAAGAAGAGATGGACAAGATCAGGGCCCAAAAGAAAAAACCTCAAAAAAGCAAATGAAGACCGCACTGCCAGCTGAAAAACAAGGCTTGGAAAAAAAAAACTCTGGAAAAAAACCTGAAAGCAAAACACAGCACCCTCAACAAAGTGGAATCTGCGAAGAAGAGGAAGAGCAAAAAAAAAAGAAGATCCAAGAGCGCTTCTTCAGAGACCCTTCCAGTTTGCCAGAACGCTGTGTTTGCGCAGCCGAAATCTGGGACCCTAAGTGTGGACAAAGGAGTTCTTGAGCAGCATCTGAGGAAAAACATACTGTGAGTCACAGAGCAAAGCACCACTCGACATTCAAGGTCTGGTGTGGCCAACCAGCCCTGAGGAACAGTTCAATGACAAGCCTCCAACGTTGGCGGAAATCAAGAAGGTGGTCGACAAAGCCAGAGCCAAACCATCACCAGGGCCAAACGGAAT
>JADBJO010015830.1:27500-42479 GCA_016801955.1 Conus betulinus | reverse complement strand
CCCCTCTTGAGATGGTCATCACTTTTAAATGAACAAGTGGCCACCTACATTGTGGTTTTGGTTATTCCCTACCCTTAAAGGAAAATCATTTCACCGGCAAAGGGGTATCTTCTTCACGGCTGAGTTTTTTGGTTGAAAGTCTAAGGGCCGCTAAATTAATTTCTTGTTTGATACTCCATATATCTACAAAGATTCTTTTCTGTGTGTTCTAAGTCTGTCCTACAAGCTTGAATCAAATTGCTGTAAAAAAACAGTGATTTTGCGGGATTCGTCTCACTGTGGGATTTATGGTAATGAATGGGCTGACCGGGCTGCCAGAAAAGGCATGCACGAAAGTCCGATGAATCCATAGTAAATCAACATCTCTGTGTTTTATACGAAGGATATGGTATCTTAAAAAAGAACGTGTATTGAAAAGGTTTATGAAAAGCTACAAAAAACTTGCGTTCTTACTAAAATTACATTACACCTCACTCCAAAATTGCTTGCTGTGAAAAATCCCAGTCCAGTACTTTTCTCTCCATAGCAATGCGGCTAAAATTGGAAAGGACATTATCAATCAAATCGGCCAACGTAAACGTTCTTGAAAAAAAATACCGAAAACTTGAATCCCTGTTTTTGACAGGCTTAAGCTAAAACGCTTCCGTACAAATTTCGCAAAAAAAATTTAAATTGCATCTGCGGAGCAGTTGAAAGTTTTCACAACCCAGCATCTTCTTTTCTACTGCGCATATTTCAAAAAGGAAAATCCTGACTGCCTGCGACTTGATGGCACGTGTATTTTCCAGAACTTACCAGGTCTTGTTTCTTTTGTTAAGTCCTTGATGATTAGTCAGTGGGCTCTTTTGTTGTAACAAGTGTTCCGACAGATATGAGCGCTTAACATTTTGGTTATACCAGATATCCTGTACTCCTTAATGTTTTAATACTTGCTTTGGGGCTAATGTTAATTGTAAAGAATTTGTATGAATCACTATATATATAGTCTAACTCTTATGGTCACATCAAATCTCACATCGGTCCATCAACACCACACACACGCGACACACGCACACGCACAACACACACACACCACACACCCACACACACCACACACCACACACACACACACGCACACACACATGCATATAATGAAGACGACTTCTAAGGCAACACACACAAAAACTTATCCAACCATATACCACCACTTCAATAACACACCACCCCCACACACACTACTCTACACAGCTACAACAACCCAATATCCCCCAATGCCTATCCCTACACCACACACAACCACGTATCACACACACCAAAGCGCGCGCTCCCCCCCACACCACAGCTATTGCACACACACAAATCCACACACATCTCAACCACACACACACCCAAACCCAAACACACACACCCCACACCCACAATACACACCAACAACAAATACACACACTCAAACCATAGCCAATTTCGTAACCAAAGACATGAAAAGGGACCTCTGATTGACCATTAGAAGCTATATATGAGATTGCCGGCGGGGCGCGTTTCAGGCTTTGAACCGGACGAAATTTTACCGTCATTTCTCCATTTCAGATCTACATGCATAAACACCGGTCGTAGCAACCAAGGCTAATCCAAAGTTAATTGCATTGTTGGGCAGGAAACATCCCATCTTTACCATGTAAAATTCTCTATCTCTCTCAAACACACACCAACCGCACGCAAGTCAACGTCCACGAACGCACGCACGGCTCGCAAGCACGGCAGCACGCACACCACACACACACTACGAACAAGGCCACACATCCACCACTCACAGTTTCTGTGTGGTGATGCGGTTTGCTCTGTTC
Organism: Conus betulinus; assembly: GCA_016801955.1. Taxonomy (NCBI): domain Eukaryota; kingdom Metazoa; phylum Mollusca; class Gastropoda; order Neogastropoda; family Conidae; genus Conus; species Conus betulinus. The sequence goes on along the minus strand of JADBJO010015830.1, from coordinate 40,656 downwards.
TCTTGAAAAGCACTGAGCGGATTATAATGAGGATACTATACGGTTTCTGCTGGCGCGTAATCCCAGACAAGTCTAACACGAAATAGACCCAATTGCATTGGTATGGATGGCACTGTCCACATAGCATGATACCTGAGTGAGAAATGGAAAGAGATGAAGGGACCAGTAAGGGAAATGAATTGATGGGATCGCTATTGAACGCTACTGATGGATGACACGGGAAACGACCGAATGGAAGCGCCAGCTGGCAGATCTCAGTCTGGCACTACCCGGGGGCATCCGTTTGTAAATGCCGGTGTTAAATGTTATAGTTGATCTTGTAAAGCGCTTGTGCGCTCTAGTGAGAACGGGTCTCCGCGCTATAAATGTTACGTATTATTATTTTAAGTATTAAGGTTAAGACTTTCACACCCATCCTCTGAAAAAATAAACACGCAGTACAGGAAAGTGGTGGCAATTCTGCGTCTTGACGGAATGACGACCCGGAACGGTTCAATCATTTGCCATTTGATGAGTAAAAAGCTGAAATTCATTGACCTTCACGGCCTTATGTTTGTTCGTAGGTTACAAGTCCTGGATGTCCGCAGTAAAAAAACAATTACCATGGCGATAGTCGGAGAGCTTGTGTGCTCCTTTGCCGTAGCACCCAAGTCAGAACCCTTAGAAGATAGTGTGTTTTTAAAGCCACCGACTTCACATTTGATGTATTAATCGCGTGTCCTCCACACATAGACGTAAGTTGAAGTACCTATCAGCTCAGTTATATTTTTGTATAATCAAACTAACTGAACATATTTATCTATGCAAAACGATCGCTCTGCTTATGCATACACACAAACTCTAAAGATTGGGATTAAGGGCCCAGGTTTAGTCTCCTCATGCTTCAAGGGGGACGCCCCTTAAGGAAATTTTCAATGAAAAAATGAATAAATCATACCAGGGAAAGTAGACGAACACTCTTCGAGTTCGCGATTTACAAAGAAACAAGCTCAAGCGCTAGGTAATATGCCCAGGGAGATATGTTCTTTTTTTGTAACCACTTTGTCTATTCGCAAGGGGCCTGATGGGAATAAGGCTCACGATTAGGAAGTGTTGAACCCAACGTTCAAACGCGCTTGTTCTGAACTGTCTTATGACCCTAAATGATTAGGTTAGCTAGCTCCGGAACATGTGAGGGGTGCGTGTTCGGACCCAACCTTACCTTACTGCTGGTTAGGACTCAGTTGGTTCCCTCCTCCTCTCCCTCACCCCCACCACACACTTTCCTCAGGGAAGCAAACTCTTTCACGCCGCCGTCGAACACACACCCACCCACCACACATAACACACTACACAAGACACCACACACACACACACACCACCACAAACTAACACTCGCACGCAAGCACGCAATTGCCACGCAACACATACGCCATGAGTACAAACAGGACATTTATAACCACGCTATCACCCAGACAGCAGACTACACACCGCAGCGCCTGGCGGGCGCACACACACACAACACACACACACAAACCACACACACACACCACACACACCACACCCAAACCACACACACACACAAACCAACACACACAACACAACACATCCCACCCACCACACTGGCGTTTCTCCATTACCAACTATTTGACGTACTTGTTACTGCCTTCTCAACCACAATCATTTTAGATATGCCTACACATGAAAGCAATAACCTCATGGAGCTGAAAACCTCAAACACTTTCTCCTCTCTTTTTGTAGGAACAGATAGGACGTCGAGGCTTGTGTCTTGTCACAGGAGTGGGTCCTGCACCCACTTACAGGCAAAAGCTGCGACTCTACGTTCCCACCATCGGCAGATCTCTGTTCAGGTGTTGATCTTTGTTTTCATTGGTTGTTGCCCCCTCGTCCTCAATTTTACCACGAAAGAGTGGTTATGGTGGACTCCTCTTGCCCTGGTGGCGTCTGGACTTTGTCAGTTCTTTTCATGCTCTTGCCTTCCTCACGAGCCTAAGGCCATGTTCCATGTACCATGCGCCTGCTAGCTTTCACCTTCCTTCTTCATTTGGCCGTTCTACCACATTTGAGTATTTGCTAGAACGTTGCATTTTTTTTGCCTCGTTGCCCCGTGCTGCCCCGCTGCAGGCTGGGATCCTACACCAAATGTTACATCCATTGTGCGCAGCGCCAGAGCACCGTGGCCAACCCGAGTCCCCGACACCCCACCACGGTTTCGATGCATCTTAGTCTTTTTCGGTGAAACAAAGACGACACACATCGCGCACAGGGCACTTACGCTTGGATCGCTCAGATGCGCTGAGTTCAGCCCGGAAAGCAGATCTTGCGTGTCTCCCTTGCGCTCACTCTTGCATTTCGTTATTTGTTGTTATTTGTTTCACTGAAGAAGCCCTCCGAGTCGAAACGCGTTGTTTTTTCCCAGCTTTCTCTGTGTTGTTTGTGACAGTTTGTCCAGTTTCTAGGGGCTTCCCGCTGACTTATTGCCCCTGGTTGTGCGGTTTTTCCACGCAGCTAGATGTTATTTCGACGTGCTTGTTCAGCCCCTTCTTGTTCCTCGCTGCCCCCGCTCCTGGATGGACAGCGCTGGCGGATGCGCACGTCTGTCCAGTCTATGGTTGTCAGTGTCGCGTGACCCCCCGACTCCGTCGCTCCACGATAGATCTTTGATGGCCCAATAGCGTTTGCAGGTCGAGTTTTTCTGTTGGGCGTTTCCCGTCCCGCTTTCCTGCGCCCCATTCACGTTCGCCGTCGACGTCTTCCTTTGGTCTCTTTTTTTTTCCCCACTGCGTTTTCTTCGTTTACCCCCACTCCGACCCTGCTGTCTTCTCTTTTCTGTACGAGACCCCTAGGCTCCCTGGCCCGGCCCGGAACCCCCCTCTTTCACTTTCTTTTTCCGATTGTTATTGTCGTAACCTTTATCCTTTTCTTGTCAGGCTGCCACCTCTTAGTCGGCTGTTTTTGATCGCATCTCCTTCTTCTCCTTATCTAGGTGACGGCTCCTTAGCGCCTCGGTAAGTCATCTGCATTCACCTTTACCCTAAAACGGGTTGTGGAACTAATGGTTACGTCATTTGCGCATGCCACCTGTGGCTAGGAGTTCCTCGCTAGAGCGCGCGGTTCTTGGCTTCCGCGGGTAGATTTGTAGATTCTTTTCCTGTATGTTGACGTCTGATAGGGCTGGTGTTTTCCGCCGGGACCGGGGGGGAGTTCGGGGTTCGTCCGGGCGACTGCCAGCACGCGCATGTGTGACGGCGCGCCTTTTGCGGGTGGCGTTTGGGGGGCGGGTCACAACTGAGCACGGTATAGCTCCGTGCTTGTGTCATATCCAGCGCTGTTGCTTCTATTATTCTATTGTGCTTTTTGGGGTCTGGAAAAATCAGTCGCCAACCTGGTAACGAGCCCGTATTTATGCTCTTCTTTTCGCCCATTCACTATCCTCTGCTTATCCACCCACAATCTCCGAGGCCCCCACTCCTTTCTACGTTTTGTACGAGAATCACGTGCATGTAAGATAGTGCGTCCTCAAGCCGTCTGTACATGGCCCTGAGGGATTGGCTAGTCTAGAGATAGCACGGGGGTCGTCCGCCTGGGTTGGCTGTAGTTGGGGGTCTCTGGCTGGGCTGCGGGTGCGGCTTATGAACACGCCTGCAAGCATAGCCCGCGGCAGGGACACTCAAGCTATTTTCTACACGGTTCCTTCAGCCTGTGGTGTGTACCTTTGAGTCCCTCGATACCCCTATCTGTGAGCGCATACATTACGAAAACTCTTTTCATCGAGTTCTCCGCTCCTTTCGGTTCAACTCTGTCTTGTGTCTGATGTTTCTGATCCCTTACTTGCTTGTGTTTGTCTGCGTTGCTCTGTCTGTTTGTTTTGTTGTGTTGTCTCTCCTCCCCCTTTCTCCTTCCTGTTTTCTTCCCCCCCCCCTTTTTCCCTTTTCTCATTCTTCTCTTCTATTTTTTTTTCTTCATTTTTTTTTTTTTTTTTTCTTTTACCTCCTTTTTTTTCTTTTTCTATTTTTTTTTTTTTTATCCCTTTCCTTATCTTTCTCTTCTTCTCTTCTTGTTTCGTTTTTTGTTTCTTTTTTTTTTTTTTCCATTTTTTTTTCTTTTTTTTCTTATTTTTTCTCTCTCTTTACTCCCTTTTACTTTTCCTTTTTTCTTTTCTTTTTTATTCTCTCTTTCTTATCCCTTCTTTTTTCATGTCCTTTTTTTTTTGTTTTGGTTTTTTTCTTTTGGTTTAGAGTATGAGAGTACATGTAGTGGAGTGGGGGAGGGTGGGGTCAAGGATCAAAATCTTTCTTTCGAGGAAAGGAGTGCAGGGAAGGGCGACAGAGAGCGAGAGGGAGAGAGAGGGACAAAGAGGCGAGAGTGGGTGCGGGAAAAGAGCGTTTAGAACAATCTGACAATCAAAACATTCCAAGGAGATGCAAGACAAGCAATTTGAAGCACCAGGGGGAAAAATGAAAATAAGCACAAATCGGGGGAGATGCATAATGATGGCCCAGTCACCACGTCGGGGGGGGGGGGGGGGGGGGGGGGGGGGGGGGGGGGGGCGGGGGGATAATAAATCAAGTATTCCACAGAAAAAAAAGATTGCAGGTAAAAGTAGGAAAGCAACACACACAATGCGCGCAGGCGCACACATATACATACACACACACACGCGCGCACACACGCGCACACACACACGCGCGCGCGCGCGCGCGCACGCACGCAGCGCGCGTACTCGTATACAGCATACTTATTAAACGGAATAACATGTGCATTTCAAGTACAAAACACTTCTAAATAGTCAGGGTCATACAAAAGGCAAAGAGGGTGTTGGTGGTTGGTGGTGGATTTATGGCGAAGTATGCAAGTATTGGCACATAAGATGGTTGAAATAATGGTGTTTGAAGGTTGCTATGCATTGGTGTTGTTTGGTTGATTCAGGGAGCGAGTTCCATTGACAGGAACCTGAATATGTTAAACTGGATTTGAATAAATCAATTCTAGGAACAGGGACATGAAGTTTGGGTAGAGTCCTTGAGGAATTAATTGAGAATCTGTGAACTAATGTTGAGGGTGCCTTCCCAGACACAATCTTGTGCATATGATCCTTTTGTTGTATTCTAATCTCAGACTTAAGGGGAGAAACTTGAATCTTTATATAGTCCGAGTCCAGAAGACTACTGCTTTTTAGGAGGACTAATTTGAGTGCTCGCTTGTGTAGGCTTAGCAATGGTTTGAGGGTGTTAGCGCTAGCAGAGTCCCATAGAGTAGATCCATAGTCTATGTATGATTGGATATGAGACTGGAAAAAAGAGCTTGCGTGAATGCAGGTCGAGGAAGCGTTTGATTCTGGAGAGTTGATAAACTTTCTGCGAAATTTTGCTGCACAGTGAGGTTATGTGAGTTTGCCAACTAATATTGTTATCAATTGTTATTCCTAGCACTTTGAGGAATGTAACCTGTTCAACTGGTACATTTTTAAGATGTACAGGAGGGAACTTAATAGTGAGATTTTGTCTTTTTTGCCTAGTTGTGATAAGCATGGATTTAGTTTTTTGAGGGTGAAGTGACATGTGATTTAATTCAGTCCATCTTACGAGGTCATTTGCACTTTCTTGTAAAGTTTGTGCAAGAAACAGTAACATCAGAATGATTTGTGTGTATTGTTGTATCATCAGCAAAGAGTTCACAGGTGGATGTAATATAGAGAGGTAGATCATTGATGTAAATGGTGAACAGTAAGGGACCCAGGATAGAGCCTTGTGGGACGCCATAGGAAAGTGTTTGAAATGAAGAGAGAAGAGAAATTTGTATTAATTTTCACACATTGTTGCCTATTTGTGAGATATGAGCCAAAAAGCGTAAGAGTTTTTGTGGATAAGCCATACAATTTCAATTTTCTGAGAAGAAGGTTATGGTCTATCACACATCAAATGCTTTTTTGAAATCAATAAATAGGACACCACAATATCTGTTGTTGTTAAATGCTATTTAGCCAGTCATCAACGAGGTTGATTAGGGCTGTGTGGGGTGGCATGAATGGTTGTGTCGGAACCCGGACTGTCTTGGATGAAGCAAGTGGTAAGTATTAAGGTGGTGTAATGTGTGTGTTTGTTTATGTGTTTTTCCAAAGGTTTGGAAAGAGTGGAAGTGATTGAGATTGGTCTGTAGTTTGCAGGGTCTGAGTTGTCACCTGATTTGTAGATAGGTATGACTTTCGCTTTTTTTGAAACTATCGGGAAAATGATTTTTTGTCGATGCATAAATTGAAGATGTATGTTAACGTATCTGTAATTGCTGGAGCTGCTAGTTTGAGGATTTTGCCATCTAGGCCATCCACCCCGCAGGCACCTGACTGTTTTAGGTGCGTTAGGTAGTGATAAACTTCAAAGACTGTTACTGGTGAATATAAAGTTCAGACGTGATGTTTTTATCTTGGCAAATATGTTTCAGTTTTTGAAGGTCGTTTGATCTGGAAGAATCTGTCGTGACAAATGTTACTAGCTATAGTGCAAAAGTGGGAGTTCAGCTGTTCGACAGAGATGTCTTTAATTACAGTTGATTTGGAAGAAGATTTATTGTTTGTAAGTTCGTTAATAGCTCTCCATACCAATTTTGGGTTCTGGTTTGATGATATTAGTTCTCGATAATATTTCGTTTTTTTCTCTGCGCTTCTGTGAATTTATTGCATTTCTCAGTTTTTTAGATTCCTCTTCATAGCCATGTTGTTTAAGCATATCTCTAAGGTAACCTGCCTCCTGTAACTCTTTAGTGTACCATGCCGGCTTAGGATCATGTCGTACTCTAATCGTTTTTAGAGGGGCGTGTTTGTCATATATTTCTGTAAATGTTTTAATCCAAAATTCAACAGCAAGATCTGGATGAGTTATGTTGAAAACTGAAGAGAGATTTGAGTTAAGCAAGTCATGCAGAAAATCTTGGTTGTTAAAGTTTGTAAAGCAACGGTAGGTTATTGTCTTGTGTCCCGTTTTGGGAATTTTTACTCCTTTTTTGGACCATGTGATACAAATTGGGTAATGATCACTACAGTTTAGAACAGGGACGCAGGCTTCTGCTACGTTAGTTTTATCTGAAATATAAATATGGTCGATAAGTGTCTTCGAGTTTGGTGTGTGACTCTTGTTGGAGAATCGATGAGTTGATGCAAATTAAATAGGTTGAATGCTTGTGGTCCATTGGTTTGTTCGAGAGAGAAGCGAGAGAGAAGAGAGAGAGAGAGAGAAAGAGAGAAATTAGTGAGCAGCAGGCCAAGATACCAGATATTGAACATACGTATTTGATTTCCTGCATTCCGGACAGGAAAAAGAGGTTATTACCACAAGCAGGACTACACCTACGCTGATGCTAGGGAGAGAAAAAAAAAAGAGGAACTGGATTCCATCTTTTCTTATGCTTCCTTAATGGCACAAAAATCCACGAAGTGGTTTTTTGTTTCTTTTCTGTATCCTCCTTTTTGTCTTGTATTTTTCATAAAAACATTTAGATATTATTTATCATTACTTTATTCATTCATTTGGGTGAAAATTAGGAGTAAGGAATGGAGCGCAACCATGTGAAGGACGTGCCATGCCCTTCAAAATTCATTCTCTCTCTTGTCGGCCTACAACCCATCTGTCTGTTCTGTCTGTCCCACCCCCCCCCCCCCAACCTCTCCCATCCCCCCCCTCCCCCCCAATTCAGCGTGGAGACTCTACGCATACTTTTCAAATCAAGAGTGAGACACTATTGTATTCAAACCGTCGCATTATTCGCATTTGAATTTTGTCTGTCGTGTCTGTCTGTCTGTCTGTCTGTCTGTCTGTCTCCATCGTAGAACATGCTTCGTAGCCTATGCCTCATAACATATTTCAACATCAGTCTGTCTACTCGCGGACAGATAAATCTTTACCTGCATAAGGATCATTATTTCCTTGAGTTTTCGTGACTAGCAATGAATGACAGATGATTTCACGAGAGAGGAGAGAGAGAAGGAGAGAGAGGAGGGGAGAGAGAGGAGGAGAGGAGGAGAGAGAGAGAGAGAGAGAGAGGGAGACGCACGGACACAGAGGGAGAGGAGAGGACAGAGGAGAGAGGAGAGACGCAGACGGAACACACACAGACACACCACACACGCACACAACACACTCACACACACACACAACCACACACACACACACACACACACACACACACACTACCACAACACAAACACACACACACCACACAAACACAACACACATACACACACACACACAACACACACACACACACACACACACACACACCGCGCGCGCGCGCGCGCGCGCGCGCGCGCACCACCACACATACACACACTTCTTTCTCTTCTTCATACACTCAGACAGGAAACTCTGAGGCACTGAAGAAGAAGCTGCTTAACGACAGAGGGCCCTCCAGCGATCCACAAAGCTTTTCCTTCCATATGTATCAGCAGGCCAGGTCTCTGCTGCTCAGCTTTCTATGTGTGGGACAGTCCTGCAGGAAGTGTTCCACTGTCATTGGGGGCTGTACCTCATGGGCAACTTCAAGACTCGCCACTGTGGAATTTGTGAACATGTCAGGTCGCAGTCTGGAGCGCCCAGTCCTCAGTCTCACAATGCTCACTTGGTCTGATCTGGGCAGCAGGTTGTATTTATCCTTCTTGTGTGAAGTCTGATGCTGCTCAAGCCATCTTCGTTTTTGCTTCTCCTTGATAATGTTTTTGATTTCTTCAAAGGAGTCTTGCTGCTCCAGTTGGGGGCTGCTGTTCCTCCTTCCTTTGCCAGTTGGTCAGTTTCCTCATAGCCATATAAATTGCAGTGTGACGGTATCTACTGGATGACGGCATTCTCAGTGGAACTGCCGCAGAAAGGCCCAGGGGTAGAGACAAGGATGCTGAGTTCCTTGTTTCGAGGATTTTCAACAGCCTGCAGTACTGACAAAGCATGGAAGAAGATGACGACTCTGGGAGTATGTAATATCCTTCTGTTCTCACACAGCGTTCTGGCTGCTGACTGTAGGCATCTGCCTCAGCCTTGAAATTTGTAGAGAACTTGCCAGTCAGGATGGCTTGTGTCGGACAGGAGTTCCATCCATCAGCTTCAGGAAAATTCTTCTACCTCCATTCTGGTCGCCTCTTCTGCTGAGCCATCTGTATATGCATGTGTCCAGAACTCTTGGGGGGTTGCTCGATACACATACAGGCAGAGAGAGACAGGCAGAGTGACCGAGAGAGAAAGAAAGAAAAGAAAGAAAGAAGATGAGAGAGAGAGATTAGAGATTGAGGAGAGGAGAGAGAGAGAAGGGAGAGAGAGGGAGGGAGAGAGAGAGAGGAGGAGGAGAGAGAGAGAGAGGGGAGGGAAGGGAGGGCAGATACAAAGAAACAAAGACACAGAGCGACACACAAACAGGCAGACAGGCAGACAAAAAACAAAGACAGAGAGAGAGAGGAGAGAGAGAGAGCGAGAGAGAGAGAGAGAGAGAGGTCATCATTAATTTGGTTCGTGCCAATATATTTAAATCGTAGTTCTTTGCCGCATGGGCAGTGCAAACGAAACGAACTTCATTTTTCTATGCCATTAAAACGAAATACTGAAAAAACCCCTAAACCACGCCCTATCTCTCTGATATGATTTTGACGATACCTTTCAACGGGATTACATCTATTCTCAACTTAGCCGTGATATCCCTGAAATTGTTCCTTTGCGTCTATCAACATATGGTTCATTCGGGAAATTTGACTTGAATTACAGAGAGAATCTCTCACAACTGTTAAGTATAGCGGACCAATCAGCGTTCATCATTTCCAGCACCTTTATTTAGCAAATCGGCAATTTTGGAGCTCATCTCTTTGTTTGGATATCCAACATGATGGTCCATGTTTTTCCGTACTGGGTTGCAGGCAATAGCTTGGCTTGGGGCGCTGTTTTGGAGTTTCACGATTTTAATTGTGTTCAGGTCAAAGGTAAATGCCTCTTCTTCTGTACAGAGCTTGTTCCGAGGTCGATCACAGCCCTCTTGTTGTTGTCGCGCATTCCTTTTCTGATGCCAACAGACCTGTCTGCTTGTTCCGGACTTATTCTTACACGTCTTCATGTTTGTGAAGAGAGAGAGGAGAGAGAGGAGAGAGAGAGGAGAGAGAGAGCGAGAGAGAGAGGAGAGAGAGAGAGAGAGACGAACAGACATACAGACACGACAGAGACAGAGACGGAGAGGGACAGAGACAGAGGGTTAGCGTGAAGTAGCTGGGAGGTGGCAGTATGCAAGATCTCGAGCATGCATATCTGATTTCCTGCAATGCATACTGGAAGTCTTTGACCAAGAGCGAGTCTGCACATGTATTGACCCCAGGGGAAAAAGGGCAGATCGGATCGATCCTTGTTGTGAGGCCCTGTTTGGACACAATCCCCCAAACCAACTTTTTCGTTCTCCATTCTTTCCCTGTTTTCTTTCCTTCTCTTGTTTTTTTCATTTTTTTTTTTGTTGTTGATTACTTTTATTTATTTCTAAGGGAAGAGAACGGAGAGCGGCGTGGGCAGGCAGGGGGAGGGTGATGGGGAGGGGAGGGGGGGGGGGAAGATGGAGTGGCTCTGGGAGGTGCCTCGCCTGAACGCATGCATAGAAAACCTTACACACATCTTCAATCCTATTCCAGCTTTCGGAGAAGCGTACGCCACTGTGTGCCTGTGAGTTGGATGACACACACACACACACACACCACACACACACCACACACCACACACACACCACACACACACACACACACACACACACCACACACACACACGCACAAACACACACACACACACACACACACACACACACACACACACACACACACACACACACACACACACACACACACATCAAACAAAAGACATACAGTCGTGTGTGGACATTATCTCCGAAGACAAAATACGGATGCCTTGTGATAGAATTCCACGGTGGAATAGGCGACAATTTCACCAAATGCGAACCTAGCTTGAAGTGTGAGCTGAGGGAGGGAAGAAAGAGAGAGAAAGCAAGAAAAACAAAACAAAAAAAAACCCAGACACTACACAGAATGAGATTCAAGATGGCAAGAGCCCGGCTGCTGTATCAGACAATATTTCTTCAAAACATCACAGGTTAGGAGCGAGTCTTTTTGGTTATCGGTCCTCTGGATTCTGCGCAAACACCGATTTTGAGTTCTGTTCTTTGTCAAACCCATCATACAGCATCTCTGGACTCCTTCAAAGGCTCTTTGAAAGCATCTTTTGAAGCTGTACAATATAAAGTGTTGGTGTGCCGTGATTGATGGGGAGAAGGATGCTGTTAGCTGAATATGGAGTTTTGTGCTATTGTTTGACAGAATACATGGTGAGGGGGGTTCCTTGGGGTTATGATACAGCGTTTGTTCTCCTGTGTTTAGTGCGAGGATGATCGTGAATTTTCTTTTGGAACATACACACACACGCACGCACGCACGCACGTTACGCACGCACGCACGCGCTCATGAACACACACACACACATACGCACACACACACACACACACACACACACACACACACACACACACACACACACACACACACACGCACACACGCACGCACGCAATCACGCACGCACGCCCCCCCCCCACACACACACACTTTCTCTCTCTCTCTCGCGCACGCACACACACACACACACACACACACACACACACACACACACACACACACACACACACACACCACACACACACACACACACACACACAAACGCGCGCGCGCGAGCGTGCACATGGCAAGATAAAATATTGTTTGCCCTCCTCAAAATTTGCTACGGGTACGATTGAAAAAAAATAAAAGTGACCCGAAAACGCTTACAAAGTGGAGTGTTTCATGTAAATTAACATGTGTTGCGGAGCATGTATCCGTTGTGCATGTGCATATTAGTGACAGACACGAATATTCACATTGACACTTTTTCTCTGACTTGATGAAAAGAATACGATTATATGTACACTTCTTGCTGTGAAGCGAACAGAAAAAAAAAGCTCTACTTAGCTATTTGAAGGCGTGTATGGGGTCCTTATAATGAGTTGATTAAACGCACAATAATTGAAAAGCAAAACGTATGGGGCATGTTATGGACAGAGAAGGGAAGGACTGGATGAACCAGAACTTGTGGACGGTGCAAAAGTCCTCTCTCTCTCTCTCTCTCTCTCTCTCTCTCTCTCTCTCTCTCTCTCTCTCTCTCTTTTCATCCCGAACCACACCCCCTCCACCCCATTCCTTCCCTCTGTCCCATTCCCTTTACCCTATATTCATATCATGTTTTCCCATTGCTTTTTGTTCGTCAACAGCGTTGACGGCCGTGTCAGTCGTGATTTGATTGAATTTCTTTCCGTTCCACTTCGTTGCGTTTCTCCTTTCGCTCTCTGTCAGTCTGTCTGTCTGTCTGTCTGTCTGTCTGTCTCTATCTCTGTCTCTGTCTGTCTGTGGTCTGTATGTGTGTGTCACTCTCTCTCTCTCTCTCTCTCTCTCTCTCTCTCTCTCTCGCTCCTCTCTCTCTCTTATAAAGAACGCACTCCAACATCCAGTCCACGAGAATGTCCTGTTTTCCCTTCCCTTTTGTTTATGTCTTCACACATCTATCCATGTTTGCTTTCTTCTTGCTTTCAATCATCCCCTCATTCGTTGCCACTCACCAGTTTAGTCGAGGGATAAGTTTATAGCGAAAACAAACAAACAAACAAACAAAAAAATCCACACACAACTACCTCTGGTTATTAGACCTGGTTATTAGCTTTGGTTATTAGTTCAGGTTCAATTGATCTTTCACATAAGCAAGGTGTAACTCTCCACACACACTCTCCCCCCTTCCTGATTTTACTCCCCAGAAGAAGAATTGCACTCAACATTTACTCTCTCTCTCTCTCTCTCTCTCTCTCTTCCTCTCTCTCTCTCTCTCTCTCTCTCTCTCTCTCAACCCGCAGAAAAATATTGACAGGCTGATTATATACACAGGAATGAATCATATGCCCCCCCAATGCTGGTTTAAAACCAAATACATGTCTGTCACAACATGTCAAAACGGCAGAATATGAGTTCCTCAGTTGCGCTATTACATGTCCAAGGACAAAGTATTGAAGAGGTTACTCTCATGTCTGAGGCGTTATCACTGACAACGATTTATGGTGGTGT
>JADBJO010015830.1:10000-17500 GCA_016801955.1 Conus betulinus | reverse complement strand
ATGATATTGTTTGGTCAAAATGTGGAAGATTGCATCTCTTAGGAGATCCAAGTAAAGGTTGTTCTGCACAATTCTTAGCGCTGACAATGCTGGGGTTATTGAAACAGCAGAGCTGACCACTCAGACTGTTTCCATATCTTTTGATCTCCCTTGCATCCTTAAATGGATCCTCAAGCATAGGCTCAAAGGTTTTCCCCTACATTTTATACTATAGATGATTTTAGGGTTTTTTTTCAGCAACTTATTTCCGTATAAACGCTTTTTTTGTTGTTTCACTTTTCTACCCTCCGCTGGCTGCTTACGGGCGCTGTTGGATTCTATTTTTTTTAACCCTTGGTGGTGAGAACACCACAGAGTTACGGAGGCGGGGACCTGGAGGCCGACGACAGGCTGATGGGTTATACAGATGAGGGGAAATAGAAAAGATTGCCTAGGGCCGTGGGTCGTTGGCAGGCAGCAGCTGTTGATAATTCATGCTTCGGCAAGAGCAATGGGGCCCTCAGTTAGTAGGTCAGGGCTTTCTCTCCCAGGGGGTGTTTGTTTAGGCAGAGTGTCTTCAATACCCGCTGGACAGGTTTGAAGGAATGCACTGAATACAGCACGTGTCACTGGTTGTCATCTAGAACTAAACTAGATCTAACGGTTCGTTGATAACATTACCTAACATAAGACTACCCCCTCCCCCTATTTTTCATTACTTAATTCATATATTATTGTCAAAACGTGAGAAATTTAAGAACATTTCGTGTGTGTGTGTGTGTGTGTGTGTGTGTGTGTGTGTGCGCGTGCGCGAGCGCGCGCGCGCGCGCGTATGTATGTAATGTATGATGGAATGTGTGGCATTGGCATGTGTGGTCTATGTGTCTGGTGCGTGTTTATGTGCACGCACGTGCGTGTGACGTGTGTGGCGTGTGTGTGTGCCGCGCGGTGTGTGTTGTGTTGTGTGTGTGTGTGTGTGTGTGTGTTTGTCACAAAGCGCGCGCGCGGGTGTGTGTGTGTGTGTGTGTGTGTGTGTGTGTGTGTGGTGTGTGTATGCGTGCGCTCAAGTGCGCAGCTGCGTATGTGGTTTTACGAGAGAGAAATAGTGGGAATAATGGTCTTTGATTCATGTGACAGCCTTTAATTTAGAGAGGAAATCGGAATATCTGAGAGCGATTACCACTCAATTTTGCTGTTGATCGCGGAAGATTTGTGTTCTTTAAAACGCGTCTTGAATTCAGAGAGGGAACCCTGGTGCCAGAGAGACAGAGGCAGCTGGTGCCGTTGCTGCTGGGCCTTGGGGAGGAGAAGGCCGCTTTCCCTTATTCCTTAACTCGCCCGAGTTCAAGTCCATGCTTCATGTCTTCGTCCTGAGCTTCATTCAGTTCGGCAGTTACGTCCCCTTCAGCACATGGTGTTCTCTGAGTTGGATCGTCCTCAGCCTGCTGTCGTGTTTAGCCTTAGTCTTGTGAAACGGTGTTGGCCCAGACCGGTGGTCCATAACGTGTATCCCATCGTCTGGTCGGTTGTACAGAGAAGAACCTGAGCTGATGACCTAGTATGGGCCAAGAACCAGTGAGCGGAGATCGGTAAGGAAGGGCTGGAAGACAGGCGTTCTGGGGCCTCATGACAGAATATCCAGAAGATGACAAGATAAGATTCCTGACTCAGCGGTGCTGCTGTCCTGATGGCTGTGCAGACTGACCCTCCTGTGGTGACCACAGGAAGTCTCCAGCAGTGAACGTGAGTGTGGTCGACCGCTGCTGTCGCTAGTATGGTCATCTTAATGACTCTTCATAGCTCCACGGATGCGAATAATGACGTCGGTGTGGACTCAAGACTGAAACCCAGGACAGGAACTGGTAGTGTAAAGGAAGTGGATAAGCAGAGGGAGAGAGGGGAGGGGTAGACACGATGGGGAAGAGAGTGAGTGGGCACATCTTCTTCCTCACCAACACAGCTCGTTGGTTCCTCTCTCTCTTTATTTCATGTCATAGTTGGATGGAACAAACCATACCAACCTATGAAGACATAACAATAATAATCATAAGCATGCCGTATTATATGAAAAAGCATAATCATTCAAAGTATTCCAAGACAAGTGTCAAACGTTCATCATGGAATTGTGAAATCATACCTTAAAACAATAGGTCTTAGCTTCAAAGTATATTTGAATATTGTCCCTGCAGCACACAGACATTACCAAAATTAAGGTGCAGGATCTACACACACACACACCACACACACACACACACACACACACACCACACAACACACACACCATACACACACACACAAGGCCTCCCCCCGTTGCGAACGGTAGGAGGTAAAACATATCTTTGCAATCAGTAAAATAATCATGTCATAATCATAACATTAACCGAAGGGTACCCCGTTGCAAATGGCAGGAGGAACAATATGATTATTTCATAATCATAACGACAACGAAGAGACTCCCCGTTGCGAACGGCAGGAGTTACATATAGTCAAAAGTATGGAATATAATTTCATAGCAAAAGAAACAGTAATATAGATGAACATACCTAAGCCACACACACACAAAAAAAAGCGAATTTCCCGTTGTGAACGGCAGGACCTATGAACAATGGATGAAATTAATTACCATCTAATTTTCAATAGCAAGGCGGTCACTTGGGCCGTATAGCAGTTACACAATTGCATGATGAAAAATCATCTGCGTACGGTCCACATAAATGATCAAATTCAAAAAGGACACATCTTGCACATTAACCAGCCAACTAAGCTTTGTTTTTCTTTCTCCGTAGACCCACCCACCTCAGGACAGTGCGTGCTACACTCTACGGCTCCCACAGTTTCATCCGTTAGGCCTACACCCGGCCCAATAAGGCTGTGCTTTTCAACCCTGCAATGGACCCACAGTGTAAATTATTGAAACAAGGTGAAACACTCACAGACTAAACGATACGACAAGCAAGTAGACCGACCAATGCTACTCTCTCAAAAAGTAGCCACATGAACGCAAAAACAATCGAACAGCATTAAGTAATTATTTGCGTAATTACTCAGCGACGAATAACCCACGCGGACCATTCATGTCACTTCAAATAATAAAGCAATCGAACACACGCACAGGTAAATTATTCGGTTGTAGTTACGTAGCAACCCAGACACACAGAGGAATAATCAAACTACTTTCTCTCTAACAGTATCGTAATCGATTTGCAAAGGCCGCCGTGCGGTTAACACACCCTTATCCGTCTCGCCAGCCAACCAAGGGGTTTCGCGACCTTCAATAGTTTACAAGTCAGTTTGTGTAGTGTTCGAACACAAGGAACTGAACACTAAAATCCGATCGGTTCGATACCATGCGCCTGTTTATGGCGTGGTGTTCCTTCTGTGTCAGTGGTAACACACCTTGCCGTTCTTGCCCCATCCGCACGTTTGCTCCACAATCAAATCTTACAGCAACGTTCTTGTAATCTATGTTTTCTGGCATTGATTTGTTGATTACTAACAATAAAATCTATGACAATACTGAAAAAACTGTTTATGATTTCCTTCTCATAAACGCCGCCCCCTGTTTAGTTTGCAGAGTTTACTTGAATAATGGACGGTTGGAAATTTGGTATATCACATTTCCAGTTATTTACTAATAAAAAAGGAGTTCGTACAATAAAAAGTAAAGAACATAGAACTTTTAACTTCCATTTACTAGTTTTGTCTCACAAAGATGGTACCCTATCTCATCCTCACTCGGGTTGAAACATAACCAAACCAAGGGCAAAAAAACCTAACAACATACCTTTACATTCACGAACACCTGCATAAAGGAATGAGCGTCCACACCCTTCACCCCAGCCTGCTCAGTGCAGAAATGGTCTCAGAGCCAGAAACGCTGGGAGTGTATAGGCCTTCCAGCCCCTTTCAACGAGATCTTTCGAGAAAGCCTTTAGTGGCCTGAGTCACAATGGAACCACTAGAAGCGTCTAAAGTGCCTAAGATCTGGCTTCGCTGGGCTGCTCTTGAACAAACATTCTATTCCCCAGGGCCCGACAACCAACGGGGCCGACCGCCATGTAAGTGGCTGGGTCTGGAGGAGTGCAGAGGAAACAGATCCTTCAGACTCTGTACCTAGGGCAAAATCCAGCAACGACTCCCACCTGAGGATATTTACCTCTCTAAGATCTCGAGTCCACCTCAACAAAGACAACATCAACCACGGCTCCACGGTCTCCCGGGGCTGTCTCCTCGGCCTGTACTTCGTCTTCCAGGCCAAAACATCCAGACCAGCCATGGTCAAAGAGAGGCTGAAGACCTCCTTAGCAAAAGCGACACCAATGACGATGGGGCTGAAGTCCAAATGTTGTCTCTTCGAAAACCAGTCTGCCCAGACAGCCTGTAGGCAAATTGTCTGCTGAGTGACCAGCCTCTTAACTGGCATTCCGAACTGCCAGCTGGGTTACCCCTCACTGTGATCCGATCCCACGTTTGCGGGATTAACCACTACAAACTCTCTGTTCTCAAACGTTGGGCACAATCACACCCTTCACACTAGGACAAATTATTGCTAAAATGCGCTTAATTTATGAAAAATCTTTTATATAACTTAAAACACAGTGAATCCTGTGTACTGAACTCCTCTGTAACCATGAAAACAAATCAGGCAATGCGTCGGGTTCCTATGGAATCTCCAGGAGTAAGGATTTGCAGATTCCGCCATGAAGACACTGTATTTAAGACAGTCGGGGATTCACATGCCTACGGGGAATATGTGCTCCTGGTTCTCGAAAAGATCGACAATCTGCCAGTGACATCGGAAACAACTCGCGCTAAGTTTCGATATGTCTCAAAAAGCGAGAGAAGGTGTGTGTGCGTGTGCGTGTGTGGAGGTCTTTGACAAGGGGGGAGAGGTAACAGAACAAAAACATTTCCCTCTTCCTTTCCTGCAAACAAATAGTACACTTTCATTCCGAGTGTGTATCAAATCCAAAGTTAACAAAAAACAAATAAATTCGTAACATTTCGTTATGTCCTCACCTCACGCCCAGGAGTAATGCAGTAAAGTTAAAAACACACACCCACACACACACACACACACACACACACACACACACACACACACACACACACACACACCTTAAGACTGACTCGACCATCCACTCAATCAAATGATGACATTGTATTTTACCGATCTCTTCAACTTGGGAAAAAAAAAAAAAAAAAAAAGACTGACTCGACCATCCACTCAAATGAAATGATGTCATTGTATTTTACTGATCTCTTCCACATGCGATGAATGATAATATTCATTCAGATATCTCTTATAATGTATTATCTTAAACTTCACTATCCTTCATCTGCCTAATTTTCAATGCTTCCGCGATGAATTTCGCAACTGATTAAATTACAAGTTCATCATCTGATGATAACACGCCAGCGACATTTTGTCTTTTCGCTATATCTAACTGGGAAAAATGAACAAATTTGTCCGCACTTCATTATAAGCTGTACAGTGGAACAGAAAGTGTTCTTCGTCATCAATAATATGTCTACATGCAGGACAAGGAGATTCTGTGGATGTTTCACATTCAAACCATCTTTTGTTCGCATTAAAACCTAAAGTTCTCAACCTAAATCTTGCGTAATTTATTCTGTGCCATCTATCTGTTATGACATTGAGAAACTTTTCAGGATGGAACACATTCTTAAATGAGAAAAACCAGCGATATTTTTCTTTACTTTCCATATCTGAGTGCCAATTCTGTTTAAAAGAACAAATAAGCCTGTCTTTAAATTCCGCAATGAACTGTTGCTCATTTCCTACTTCCTGGGTCCATCCACACTATTCCAAAACCCTGTTCTGAAAGGACTTTCTTGCTCTTACTTTATAAGCCCAGTTTTCTTTACCTTTTTCCATTCTAAAAGCATCATATCATAGGCTTGCCTGCTCAAAACGGGACTGGGGTAGCTTCAAGATCTTCAACCATACTTATACACACAGTACTTAATAACGGAAAGTTAATTATTTGTGAGCAAAGATACGTTGAATTAATACTTGAACATTGCATTTCCATAAGACCATTTTTCCATACACTGATATTTTCCCATTCTAAAGCCCCAAATTTCAGCTGCATAAGTAAGAGAGGTTTTATCTGTGTAATCAAACATTTTCCAAAAATATACCACAGTCTGTACAATTCAGTTTTCTCAGGGATTTTCAGAAGTTCAATAAGTACCTTTTTTCCCTTTCATCAACAGATTCTTCCCATGCGTAACGGAAAGTTAATTTTGTTGAAAAAATATCATTCCAAGATATTTACATGAATTAACTACTTGAACATCTGCATTTCCATAAGACCTTTTTCATACACTGATAGGTGACCACCCATTCTAAAGACCCTATATTCGTCTTATCCAAGTTAAACTGATAAACCTAAGCGGTCTGCTTCTTCTTTCAATACATTTAGTTGGTTTTGCAAACCTACAACTGTTCAATGTACAACCACATCATCATGATTTGATGTTTTCTGAATAAAAAACTATTTTCCCTAATTCAACTGTTCAGGTATCATCCGGATACCATGTGCTGTAACTTTGCGGACAGAGATACCGCCAGTTCGAGATGAAAAAGAAAACAACTGTGACTTAACAAGCCTCCTTGTTTTTACTGTGGTTGTGGACAAATCAAAATACTCTGAATGTGTAAACTCTGTGTTCCACAAGCACACATGCAAGCACTGAGTGTGTAACCCCTCTAATGCCATGTATAATGTACTGTGCATTGGTACGGAGTACATTCCACAGAGCATTCCGTTACCGTGTCAAAGGCTGTCTTGAAATCTGTGTGTACAGTGTCGATGTGCAGAGAAAGATGTTTCTGTGTTAGTATGAACGTTTGATAAGGCAATAAAATATATGGTTCTATGGTCAACTGGAATGAGAGAGAGAGAGAGAGAGAGAGAGAGAGTGAGACAGAGAGAAAGAGTGTGTGTTGTGGTGTGTGGGTGTTGTGGTGTGTGTGTGTGTGTGTGTGTAATGTGTGTGACAGAGAGAGTGTGTGTGTGTGTGGTGTGGTGTGTGATGGTGTGTGTGTGTGTGTGCGTGCGTGCGTGCGTGTTCACACAATGCCTGCGTTACACGGAAGTGTTTGTGAATGTGTGAGCGTGTTTTCAGTTATGTTTGAAATACCTGTGACTAAATGTACTCTATGTGTGCTGTACGCATTGAGAGAGACGTTCTTGATAAGGCAATAAACAAGTATCTTCCTTCCTAAAATATCAGGGGGATGAACCGAACAGTGACATAGACGAAAGGATGTGCTGACAACCCAGACAGACCAATTTCTTCTACGTCGTGTCACAATATCTATTTTAAACAAAACGTATTCGCTCGAAAAAACAAATCGCAAATGAACCGGTACACGGAGAGATGAAGATCGATGGCGTCTGTGCCCAGAGGGAGCGATACTGTCTTCCACGTGCCAGTCATGTTTTGAAATAGTTTCAAATGACTAAATGTACTCTTAGAGTAATTGATACG
>JADBJO010015830.1:2500-5000 GCA_016801955.1 Conus betulinus | reverse complement strand
CGCTACATACGCTACACTACGCTACACTACACTACGCTACGCTACACTACACTACCCTACACTACCCTACACTACACTACCCTGCACTACACTACCCTGCCCTACCCTACCCTACTCTACCTACCCTACCCTACCCTACCCTACCCTACCCTACACTACACTACACTACACTACACTGCACTACTCTACACTACCCTACCCTATACTACTCTACACTTCCCTACCCCACCCAACCCCACCCTACCCTGCCCTGTTCTGCCCTGCCCTGCCCTGCCCTGCCCTGCCCTGCCACACCACACCACACCACACCACTCCACTCCACTCCACTCCACATCACACCACACCGCACCACTCCACACTACACTACACCACATACACGACACCAACCACCACACTACACTACACATCACACTACATCACAGTACACTACACTACACTACACTACGCTACACTACACTACACTACACTACACTACACACTACACTACACTACACTTACAGAAGGACCAGAACCGCACAGGTTAGTAGTTTCACCCCAGCTGACGGATACGTCACGAGAGAGTCGCTCATCTCTTTTACCAACACTGCAGGTGCTTTATCTCTCGGGCCTGGGTGACACCGGGTTATGTTATAAACATAAACGTAGGGTACGGGCCCCGTCCATCAGCAGAATGGAGCTGATCAACATCATCTACTTTATTTCCTCCCTCATCGATCATCTTCTTTATCGTTTTCCTCATCAATCAGTGGGAGAAAAAAAGCCTAAAGTTCTGCGACCATTCATTCCTTGTCGTGGTGTGGTAGTAACCTTAGTTTCGCTTTCCTGTCAACTCCTATACTCTTGATGAATTCGTGTCATGATCGCCGGTATGGGAAAGGTCATGTAGACTGTTGTTGAACGGACATGATGCGCCTTCCGGACAAAGGTAACATATGCGGACTCCGCGACTAAAGCAATCATTGTCATTCAAAGGGAGACTGGGTTGGCGGTGTCCTGCTTATGTCTAATAAGTTCAGACACTCTGGACATCAGCTAAGTCTCTCGACAGCTGTGCAGTGTCCCTCCCCTGGTGGGCTGCCTCAAGAGGAAGAGACTCTGGCTGCTCTCCCTGTGGATTGACAGTATCGGGGCTTTGTCTGTACAAGCCAGCGTTTGGCTGTCAACGAAGAGCTGGAGTGCACGGCGGAGGGAGGTCACACACACACACACACACACACACACACACGCACACACACACACACACAGATAATTCACTTTCCCATCGCGATCCCCAGACAGTCCGATCACGTTTTCCGTGTGTCACGTGCAAGCTTCGGCTGACTGGCCTGTGCCCCGAGGGAAAACACCGCAGTGCTGTAGTTCGTTCTGTCTGATTACCGGCCTGTCACACAGTCTCTTTTTGTTTCCCATGCCCGTTCACTGTTGTTTTCAATCAGTCCGCTTATTTCTGTTTCTACCCCTTTCAACATTTCGTTTTTTTTTTGTTGTTCACCGCAGTTACCGCCGAGGACATAGACAATCTTTTTGATTTTGATTTTACGCCGAATGTGAGCAGATAAGTGGTTTCTCGTTCTTCGTTTTCACTGTCCTAAATATATTTTGTTTTTTTGCCTGAAGAAGACCCAAGAGGTCGAAATGCATTGTGTTTTGTCCTGTACTTTGTTTGTGTCCTTAGCGGTAACTAACCCCCTCTCTTCCTCAATGGTTGTTTTCAAATGAGGTGACTGCGAGCGAAAATTGAAACAAACGCAAAAAAAAAAAAACAGACCGGCTAAGCCACAAAACGAAGGAACAGGCATATTACAACAAAACAAAACACAATGCGTTTCGACCTGTTGGATCTTCTTCAGACAGGACGAACAACATTGGAAACAATACAAACAAAGGATGAGCAGAATCGCAGTCATTGATTTCTTCGACCTGGGTGCAAAAATGTGGTCTTGGATGAATATCGTAAACAATGCACAGGGAACTGAGAGGTTAGAGGGGGGAAGATACATGTAACAGTAACGCTGTTATGTTGTATTAAGTCGCACATGTGATTCACATCAGCCGCTGGCTTACTTTTTTATATACTTTCTCCTACGCACCCACCCACCTCCCTCCCAATATTCTGTTATTTTCCCTACCTTCCCTTCTCTTCCTCCATTGAGCCAGGCTACAAATACACATACACATAAAAACAGTTCAAACAGACTTGTAAACCTGTTGAGAGAGATGTTGAATTCAGATGTCACGAATAGCAGACATTGCAGCTGCTTAAAAACATCCCTCCTCGGGTAGTGTCAGCAGGGAGACAATGTACAGAAGCATTGTTGAAGCACTGTTTTACGTCTGCACCTGTCATGCTTTCTCTGATCCCAATCCGCTTAATCTTCAATGCAACATACACACACACACACACACACACACACACACACACACACGCACACACACACACACACACACACACACACACACACACGCACGCACACCACACACACACACACACACACACACA
>JADBJO010015829.1:35000-42479 GCA_016801955.1 Conus betulinus | reverse complement strand
GAGAGAAGACGGCTCGCCTTAACGAGAGTTTTTTTTTTTTTGGGTAGACACATGTAGTACTTTTTTTTGATTTTTTTTGAGCTATTCATTTGCCGAAGGCTAGCCGGGCTTAGTACAAGTGCGCTAGAGTGTCCGGAGCTCATGAGAGGTGGAGCGTTGGTGGACAGGCAGGGAGAGGGAGCCTGTGATGGCTCCGCGCGGAGGGCGACTGCCTGCTTGGTTGGGATAGAATCCACTGTAGAGCAGCCTAGGGATGGGGGGTAGAGAGGAGCGAAAGCGGTGAGGCAGAGAGGGAGTCTTAGATCGTTAGTTCTTGACAGATTAGGGAGATGGTCGCGACAGACGGCGCGGAGCTTGGCGTCGTGCGAGCTCAGCTGATCGGTTGAATTCGCAGCTCGACGACCTTTCAGAGCCATGACCCTCGCGAGCAGATGATTTAAGGGAGAGTATTGTATACCTGCTATCTGAGTCCAATGCTCTTTTTTTTTGACTCGGCACCCGGTGCGCTGGCTGACCAGCCTTCCGGTTATGGTGTGTCTGCAGGGGGGGGGGGGGGGGACCTGCCTCGACAACAAACATAATGCTATATGCACCACCTTTCTGGTCGCCGCTTTTGCCAGTGTATACCCTGGCTAGTTGTAAGCGCGCCCAGCCCCGTCATGCGGTCTCTTCGGCGCGCGGGCCGCCGAGAGAGGAGCTGCGGCGAGGCCGAGAGGTGATTGCGGCGCGGGAGCGAGCGTGAGCGCGCGCCGAGCGGAGCTCCGTGCTGAGAAGCGGCTAGTCGTCTTCCTGTCTTTGCCGGCGCGCATCGTTACACTGTGGGGGGGGAGAGGTGAGCGAGAGAGAGGGAGTTTTTTTTGCGGGCGCGCCCGGGGGGGGGCGTCTAGATCCGCTGACGCTTCAGAGCTTGTTCTGTAGCGCCGGTATCGACCAGGAGACGGCCCCGACGTCCGCGCAACACCCCGCGAGTTCACCTACTGACGTGCGCCCCGGACCGCCGCGACTTCGCGCCGAGAGAGAGAGCGCGCGCGCGCGCACGGGGAGGGTCCGGGGGTCGGGCCGGGGGCGGGGCCCCCCGCCCTCCAGACGGCTGGCGTTGGGAAGTCACCGCGACTATTGTTGACCTGGTCCCGGCATTGTCACGTCACCACTGTAGTTGTTCTGATTAACTCCACTGGGGGTACGGCATGAGCACCCGAATAACCCCCCCACCCAGCCACCCCACACACACCCCAGCACTCCGAGAGGGAGAGCGGCGTGAGAGCGCTTTTTTGCCCGCGGACCCCCCCGTCCACACCGCTTAGCGCACCACAGTATGCGAGCGCTGTGGCACCTGGGAGAGACGGGGAGAGTCGATTCCTGACGCCGCTGACCGCGTCCGAGACTCCGAACGATACCGCATGGCCCGCCTTGACTTCTCAGTCGGGGGTCATGACCATGGGCTACACCGGGTGCTGTCTGCGTTCGATCTTGAGCAGGTGTGTTTGTGTGGTTCTTGCCGTCTCCCCCCCCCCGCAAGGTGTATCTGCCCGGCCCTTGCCCAGACCCCTGTTCCGTCCTTTTTTCCCGTGGAACCTTTGGCGTCAACCCACCATGATACTGAATAATGACGATCAGCCATGGGCCTCAGTGCCCAAGCCACTAGGCAGAGGCCGCGCGAGTGGTGGCAGCCCGGCACGGGCTGGAGCAGCGCCCGCGTGGCGACATGCTGGGAGGGGGGGGGGTGGTGTTCATGTAGTGGGAAGAGGGGATGGGGCGGGGGGCTGTGGGGGGCGTGGGGGGGGTGGGCATGAGTTGATGTGTGTGTGGCCCGGTCTGACAGGGAGTTTTCTCAACTCTTCTTCTCTTCATCTTTTTTGTCTTTCCTCTGTCCACCTGTGCCCCCCACACCCCCACAACACCCTCCTGAGATTCCCTGCGGCGGGTCGCGCTAGTACGCCTGCACACGGGGTCGACCCCATCACATACCCCCCCACTTTATGTCATTCATCAAACCACTTAGTTACCGCACTTAGTATTTGTAGCCTTGAGTACTTGCGTGCGTTTTTGAGTGCTGTATTGTGTTGGCACTCTTTCGTGTTAACTTAATATGGTTTTTAGATGTTGGCTGTTCTCTTTTTTTTTTATTATGTCTTGTCACAGCACGTGACCGGTGTGTCGTGGCTTCTTTCGTTTTGCTTGTTTTTTCGGATTCCCTTTTTTTTTTTTTCTATGCATTGTAGTAGTTCCTCCCCCTCCTCCTATGCTCCCTCCCGCCCCTCCTTTCTTCGTCTGCTCCTTCATGTGGCAGCCGGTTCCCTTGACGCCATTGACTCTAGCTCCCCCCCCAACAACAAAACCCTGGAGTAACGAGCCGACGCGGCGTTCGATCCCCCCCCCCCCACTACCCACCCCCCATGTGACTCCCGACCCCCCACCCCCACCCCCCCCCCCCCCGGCCCCCCCCTTCGCCCCACGCGCCCGAGCTGCGGGCCGCCGACACATGGCGCAGCACCGGTAGGTCATAGCGGTCTGCGGTGGCTTCTCGAGCGGCGCTTTACGTTGACCGTTCTTCCTGAGTTCAGAGTGCTGCTCGTCCCCCCCACGCGGTCGTCAATCTTCCTTTCGTTTGTTAGCCGCCGTCCTTTTTGTCCTGCACTGCAAAACCCCCCACAACCCCCCTCCCTACAAACTTTATTTGTTACAGCACATGTGCTTCACGTGTTGGCTTTCGTTCTATGTTTTTCAGGCATGGTGTTGGTTGTTTTTTTTTATTTCTGCACCGTAGTTTTTCCCCAACACGAGTAGCTTGTTTTGCGGTCGTTAGATGGCCGTCTGTAGGTATAACTTGGGCCTGATACCACTGGAGACTGTTCAAAATGAAGACGAGGATTGGCTTTCTCACACGGTGTGTCTTTGGCTTTGTTGTTGTTGCCGCGGACCTTTTAGAAAGAAGGGCGGGTGCGTCGGCGGTGGAGAAGACCCTGAGTCAGAATCCTGTTTCTCTGTTGTCTGGTTTTGGACTGGCTGAACAGGTTGTGTGAATTGGGAATGAGTAGGAGCTTGGAAGAGAAAGGGAGAAGGGGGCGGGGGGGCAGGGGAAGGAGGGACCAGAGAGCAGAGCCGGGTGAGAGGAGGTAATAGATTTGACGAGAGGACTGAGAGAGAAGGGGATGGGAGCAGACTCGAGAGGATCTAGCTCATGCAAGGTCGGGAGGGGGGAGGGGAGTATTTGATTTGACATCAATTCAGATTGCGAGAGAGAGAAGGGAACGAGGGGAGAGATATAGAGGGGGGGTCAGTGGCGGGAGGGCAGCGGACCTAGACTGTCTTCTATATCGGTACGAGCCAAGAGAGGGCAGCAGGGCTGAGAGAAGAGATAAGAGAGAGGGGAGTGGTGCCAGGGGAGGGGGGGAGAAGAGGGGGGAAGTTAAGGAAGGGCAGGGAGAGGGAGGAGAGAGTGGGGAGAGAGAAGGAGATGAGGGAGCAGAGAGGAGACCGAGAAGGGGAAGAGAGAGAGAGATAGAGAGAGAAGAGACGAGAGAGACAGAAAGGACAGACAGAGACAGAGAACAGACAGAGAGGGGGAGAGAGGAGAGACAGAGAGAGGGACATACCAACGAAACGGAACGAATTGTCACTCAAAGGAGGTAGTGGTATTGTCATCATATACAACGTTTGTTTTATTATATCCCAGGATCTCGGTCAATTAAAAGCGCAAAGAAGCTAAAAACCTAGGATACATGCTGTGAACATTTTGTTGTTTGCAGAATCGAAGAATTGGGGGGTGGGGGTGGGGGGGGTGGGGAGCACACCGAATAGAGCGATCACTTGAAAACAAAAAACGAAACATAACAACAGACGAAAACACGGACCGCGTTTTTCGACCTCGTTAGGGGCCTTATTCAGCCAATGGACACATAACAGTCGATTCAGGACAATGAAAACGAAGACGACCGAGCAATGCACTTCATCCAGCCCTAATCCTTCCCCCCCCCCCAACCCCCCCCACACACACACACACACACACAACATACAGACCTCTCACCGAACTGCGCTTTACACTCCTCAACCTTTTCATTCCTATCTTACCCCCATCTTGACCCCCCCCTCTCCTCTCACATTCTTCTCCTCATCTCCCTCCTTTTAACGGACCGGTCGTCCCCCTCCACACCCCCACTCCCACCCCCCCCTGCCGCCGCCCATCTCTCCAATCCAAGCCCGACCCCCCCGTCCGTTCCCCTGTATCTTCCCTTTCCGAACATTTGCAAGACCTAGTACGACGAAATACAACAAAACAACATCACCATATCAACCACAATCCGTACACGTGTTTCACTTAATCCACGCACTTGTGTGACACCGGGTGTACCCGGTCAAAACAGCGCTTGATGGAAATACGGCTGTGGGTGTATGTATGTTTGTTATCTCTCTACCCTATACCTCTCGCCGGCATAACTGCGCGCGGTTTGGTCTGTCCTTCTGTGCTGTTTTGTGTGCGTGCGGTTGCGGTTGCGTGCCTTGCGGTCACGTGTATTGTGTGTGTAATCCTTGTGGTGTGAGGGAGCAGAGAGAGAGAGCGAGTATTATAGGAGACGAGGCGTGAGAGAGACGGAGAGACGAGATAGTGTATGTGCGCACGCTGGTTTTGTTTTTGCCAAACGGTAGGGAGCTGGGGAGGGGGGGTGTTGTTATAAGCGCCTATGGTAAACTTCCACATACGCTATCCTAGTTTGGCTGATACAGATTTGGACTACAACCCAATTATCGAACAGAGTTTCGCTTTTGAGATGAGAGGCTTGGGGATTGAGTCCTGACATTTTGTGAAGAGTGATTTCGACGCGCAAAGTGCACCTCGGAGTCAAGAGAGTTGAGTTTGGAATGACAGTCAGTACTGTTGTGTCGGTAAAACCGAAACTGGTTTTGACCTAGAATTCTTCACAACTGATTCTTTTCCGCACAGTTCAGATAGACAGTGTAGGGAGATTTTGTTTGTTTGTTTTTGGTTTTGTTTTCTTTTGTTTTGTTTGATAATCTTCAATTTTAAGAAAAAAAGGGAATCTAAAGTACATACGCAGTGTACCGGGACGAAACCAATTACGCGACCCCACACTGACCCGTGCGACTCTTATGTATTCTTCGGCAGATAAACGACATTCAGGAGAATGACAACGCAGCCGGAACATCCACTCCCCCCTCAAATCGGCGGGGACGCCATTCTCAACCTCCATCTCTCGCGGCCGAATTTGAGAAGGGAGATGATCGCCCGTTCTTCGTTTTCCCTCCTTGTTCTGACGTTCTTAACATCAATCTGACTGAAGACAGGACGGTGACTAAGGTCGAATCGCGTCGTGTTTTGTCTTGTGATTTGTCTTGACCCTCGTTGAACTGTCGTGTTTGTTTTAAATTCCTGTGGAAAAGATTTGTTTCAGTTTCCGCCTGGATTTATCTTCCTTCTGAAACTCACTGAGATATCACTTGACTGTTTGTTCATTGTTTCATCTGGTTTTGTTTTTTGTTTTGTTCACTTTTTTCGTCAAAACGTCTTGATCATCATTATGTCTCTGTGAAAGGGTCGCACCCTCTGTCAGCCAGCCCGACAAAACCATTAAACGTCGTTCCATCGTGTGTTCTTGGGTAACGAAGACGTTTGGCTGCCCTGTAGTATCTGGAGGGTGTTGTCGTGTGTGTGTGTGTTGTGTGCCGTGTTGTGTACTGTGTGTGTCCCTGTATTGTGTCGGGTGGCTGGTGTGTGTGTGTGGGGTGTGGGTGGGTGGTGTGTGTGGTGTGTGTGTTCTCCAGCACATGCAAATGTCCTACGTCTGAATCCCGCATAGTGGAACGCAAGAGATCAAAACATGAGATCTAGTGGACTTTGTTGACCTTCGTACGGGATCACCACATCCAGACTTTGGCGTATACAACCTTTTTTTTTCAGGACAGTGACTGAACATTTTTTTTTGTTTTTGTTTTGTCGTTTTGCCGAGACCTCGAGCCGAAACGCGGAGAGGACAGAGAGAGAGGATGAGACAGAGAGCTCAGAAGATGAACAGACAGACCTCACGCGCGCGACATACAGCCAGGAAGCAGCTGCCGACGCTCCTCGACATCAACGAGCAGACGAACAGACATACAACATGGTTTTGAGAGAAACCTAGCAGAGATGAGAGTCGAGACTTGGCTTCCCTCCGCAGCGCGAACCAACAGACAGACAGACATACAGAACCGAAAAAGATAGAGAAGCAGACCCGGACACAAGAACTCCGACAGACAGGCAGAGCAAAGGTAGAGAGACATAGTCGCCCGAGCCAGAAGAGCGATGCGCACAGTACGAGACATAGCACGCAGCCAAAGACAGGAAGAGGACGACAAGACATCCAGAGAAAGAGATATAGGAGAACATATACACACAGAGGACGACAGAACCCCAGAGAAAGAGAGGAGCAGCGAACCACCGAGACATACATACAGACAGTAGAAGAGAGAGAGACAACGACACAGAGACAGACATGAAGGACAGGACATAGCGTACCGACAACACATACTACGGAATTAACAACAGAGGCAAGGGAAATACAAAAAAAAGAAAGTAGAAAAACCACCCAAACGAAGAGTACGACTACTGAGACATAAGGAATACGTGACATGTTTAGTTCTGTCTGTCTCCTTATTACTCTCCTTCTTTTTTTTTTTGTGTGAGCCACACTAACTATGGACTACAACTGTACATGCAGCCTAGAAGCATGAATATATATCTAAAAATTGCCCCAACGGACTCGGCCCACGAGCGTAGGAGGAGACAGAGAACACAAAAATATCCCTGTTCCAACGTTTATTTTCCTGGAACTTGAAAAAAGTTCAAGTCTCTATCATCTCTCTCTCTAATCTATCATCGTCTCTTACAAAATCTCTCATCTACATGATAACTCTCTCGCGTCTCTGTGTGTGGTGTGTGTGTGTGGTCGTGTTCCCGATGTGTGTGTGATGGTAGTTGTGTGTGTGTGTGTGGCTTGTTTTCCGACGACTCTTCTATAATTGCCTCTGGACACGCCCGTTTAATTGCGTCTAAGTTTTGTGATTGCGGTAAAAAAAACGCTGTTTTTTGTTTTCTGTCTTCTTCTTTTTCTCTCGTTTAGGTTCTCTTCAATACATGGTACTTAACACTTTATTAGTTGTTCCATTCAGTTTTTGTAGTGTGTGCAGGCAGAGAGAGAGAGAGAGAGAGAGGAGAGAGATGAGAGAGAGAGATAGCGAGAGAGAGAGCGACAGAGAGAGAGCGAAGAGAGACCAGACAGACAGACAGACAGACAGATTATTTATTCATATAGACAGCAGAAAAACAGATTAAAAAAAAAAAATAATGAAAAGAAAAGGTATACGAGAGAGAGAGAGAGAGAGAGAGAGAGATGAGAGAGAGAGAGCGAGAGAGAAGAGAGAGCAGAGAGTATAAACAAGAGACAGCACTCGAGCGCACACATCTCACATGCACGTGCGCCAGCA
>JADBJO010015829.1:15000-17500 GCA_016801955.1 Conus betulinus | reverse complement strand
ACTAACCCCCTCTCTTTTCAAATTTTGTTTCACTTTCCGTCCTCGATCACTCCGTTTTGAAACTCAACTTTAAAAAGTAGTTTAAAAGTAAATCCGCCATTGAACATAGACAAAACAAATCGACAAGACAAGACACAACGCGTTTCGACCTCTTAGGTCTTCTTCAGGCAAGGATAAACACCATCCAGGACAATGAAAACGAAGAGCGAGCAATCACTGAATCTGCTTGATAATGATAACTACAACGACATTGTCAGAACACACGGAGGTGGGATGTAACGACAGTGTGGCGCAGACAGGGTCCCAGTGAAATGTCAAGACGGGAATTGGATGCCGAGACATTGCGATACTTGTAAACACGGTTTAGTGATGGTTTAATGACATTGCAGGGTAGACACCGGGGTTTAATCGCATCGTGAAACATGTAGACACTGCCTTGCAAAGCATGCAGACATGACCCACTGACATTGTAAGAGGTGTAGGTAGATGACAGCGATGACATTGTCAGATGTGCGGGTATGCGGGAGCCGGAATAGCTCCGCTGGTAGAGCGCCGGACTCATCATCTTGGTGATACTGGGGTTGCTGGTTCGAATCTCCGCCGGGCCGTTTCGGTACAGGAGAATTCTCATTTTTCCCTCGGAGTTAACATTGTTTCTGACTCCATTCCCGAACGGTCCTTCGAATGAGACTATAAACCGAGGTTCCGTGTGTGGACGCACGCATAACATCTTGCACACACGTCAAATCCCATCACCAACTTTCGGAATAGAAGGCCAGTTGGGCCGTTGGTATGGACATGTTACACATAGCGTGCACCCTGCGTAAGAAAGGGAAAGAATGAAGGAAGTGAGTGAACGACATCGAACAATGTTGACTGGATGACACGGGAAAACGACTGAATGAAGCGCCAGCTGGCAGCTCTTCAGTCGGCACTACCCAGGTAGGCAGCCCGTTGTGCAAACGAGTGCGGATTGTAAAGCGCTTAGAGCTTGGTCTGTATCCAAGGGTAGGCGCTATATAAGTGTTCAGTATAATAATAATAATAATAATAATAATGATAATAATGATGATGATGATGATATGGTCAAATGTCTGCAGCCAGTGTAAACATGGCATAGTGACTTTCTGAGCCATGCAGATGCCAGTCAACTGAGATCATAAGACTTCCAGATTATGGTGGAACGTCAATGTCAGCTATGAAAGATATGGTGCGATGACATTTGCAAGACGCGCGCGCGCGCGCGCGCTTATGTGTTGACATTTGTGAGCAGTGCAGATCAGGTATAATGACGTAATGAGTGATGTGTGCTGATTGTCCTGTTCCTGTTTGAAGTTACCGTCTGGATGGGTGTGTTGGTGGGTGGGTTGGTTCACTGACTGGCTGATTACTGGTCTAGTTTCCTGACGGATGAATTCCAGAAGGTGAGGAAACGACTAATTATACTGTGCTGGTGGACGGATCGTTAAGAGATTGATTGGTTGATTGTTAATGAGCAAGAAGGTTGGTTGATTGATAATGAGCAAGAAGGTAACTTGGTTGATTTATTGACTTTGAATAAGATCGAGAGACATGCGGAAACTTGATTGATTAAGCTATCAGCTAACCAGTCGAATGAGTGGGTGAGTGACTGAGTGACTTACTAAGTAAATTGTCAATATGAAGGTTAAAAAAAAATAACTGAAGTTTTATTACAACATCTCTGAATATAATAATCAAACAAATACTGGCTAATGGGTTGCATTAAGGATGAAACATTTTGTCAAAGACACTTGAGATTGTTGACTCAAAAATAAAACCATCACAGTTTTATGCAACTCCTTCGATTCTCTTGTGATTTTGGTATTTCTTCAGAATCGGTAAAACTCGCCAGGTACGATGTTCCGATTGTACTGAAGATTGATAACTTAAAACAATTTTAATGGGAGTCATCCTTTTTTTTTCAGTATGATTCGAGAGTATTGTTGATTCGTTTACTTCCTCATCCATTCTTGGGTGCATGTGTGCAAACGACGCGCGCACCCACCTTGAACTGTTTCATTGTAGACAAGATAAGGTGCTGTACAAATTCTGTGAGCATTATTTTGAGAATGATCACATAAGTTTAGCTGTTTTTAAAACGGTTTGGTATTTTTAGACGGTGGTTGGTTGGTGTTGATGAAGTAAGGTTTTCTGTCATAAACATGTCACGCGGGGGATATTGTACAGGGAGGCAAACAACGAAGATGAACGTATGAGGGCCGGAACAGCTCAGTTGGTAGAGCGCCGGACTCGTAATCCAAGGGTTGCGGGTTTGAATCTCCGCCGGGCCGTTTCGGTACAGGGGGATTTTTGCCTTCGGAGTTAAGATTAGTTCTGACTCCATTTGCCATACAGTCCTTCGAATGAGACTATAAACCGAGGTTCCGTGTGTGAACGCACGCATAACATCTTTGCACACACGTAAAATCCCATCACCAACTTTCGGAAGAGAAGGCCAGTTTGGCCGTTGGTATGGATG
>JADBJO010015829.1:5000-10000 GCA_016801955.1 Conus betulinus | reverse complement strand
AGAGAGAGAGAGAGAGAGAGAGAGAGAGAGAGAGAGAGAGAGAGAGAAAAAAAACGCCTGATATAGATAAACAGCAGGGGACTTAGCAGGTCGTTTCTCGTGTGTGCTAGATCAGAACAATCACCGCCAAACATAAAACGGAAGGGACTCAGCACCGCAGTGCAGTGTCTCCTTAGGTGGGGAGCCTTCTGTCGACCTGACATTGATCGTTTCTCCCTGTGGACTGCGGCTGCTGAGTCAGGACGTGACTCTCTGTGGCTGTGTATATATGAGGACCCTGGCAGGCACTGCGTGGGAGTATTGCTGCTTTCAGGAGAGAGAAAAAGAAAGAAAGAAAGAAAGAAAGAGAAAAACAAAAAATGAGACAGTATAAAAGAATTGATAAAAAGGAGGTATGATAAAAGAAGAAGACCCGATCTCTCGTATCTATGAGCTCTTGTCAGAATATAACATCATGTTTTCACAACCCTGTTTAGACTGATGAGCTGGCTTGCTTTTTTTTTTTTTTTTTTTTTTTCGGAATGACGCAAAGGGAAGCATGACGCAACCCGCCATTTCCGTTCTCCTGTGGACCGGGTGGCTGACATCCTGTGAAACGGGTGACACCACACAGCGGTGACCTGAAGA
The DNA here is from genome assembly GCA_016801955.1 of Conus betulinus. NCBI lineage: Eukaryota > Metazoa > Mollusca > Gastropoda > Neogastropoda > Conidae > Conus > Conus betulinus. The sequence goes on along the minus strand of JADBJO010015829.1, from coordinate 9,373 downwards.
GTCTGTGACCAAGATCTGGCACCCGTCCATCCTGAGAGTCTGTGACAAGATCTGGCACCCGTCCATCGACCCTCTTCTCTCTGTCTCTGTCCCTCTCTCTCTCTCCCTCTCTCTCTCTCTCTCTCTCTCTCTCTCTCTCTCTCTCTCTCTCTCTCTCTCTCTCTCTCTCTCTCTCTCTCTCTCCTCCCTCTCTCAATCTATTTCTCTCTCTCTCTCTCTGTGTGCCAGCCTGGCGACCTTTTGGTGATGAGGAATCCGCCATCGATCAGCAGAAGGAATCTGAACGCACGACGTCCTGGACAATTCTTTTTGCTTATGTCTTGGGTTTACATGTCGTGGCTGTGTTGGTGGTGGAAGGAGAAAGGCGTAGCTTGAATACAAGGCCATCATCAGTTCAGAGAGTTTTTTTTTTTTTCTGCTGAAATTCCTGTTCTCAGATTTCTTTGCACTCTACTGAAGATCACTAAAACTTGTGGCAGAAATCTACGGGCTTGATACTGACAGAAAAAGGACGAAGAGGGGGGGGGGGTCTTGTTTGAAGCGGAAGTTGATACACAAATGGATGGGGTTTTTTTTTTAGTCGCTGCTGGTTGTGTGTGTGTGTGTGTGTGTGTGTGTGTGTGTGTGTGCGTGCGTGCGTGCGTGCGTGCGTGTGTGTGTGTGTGTGTGTGTGTGTGTGTGTGTGTGTGTGTGTGTGTGTGTGCCTGCCTGCCTGCCTGCGTGCCTGCGTGTGTGCGCGCGCGTGTGTGTGTTTTTTAATTTCTTGTAAAAGCAGATAGGATTCTTTTTAAATTGCCCAGAGACAATGTTCTTTATGCAGTTGAATCTTTGGCACATCTCGGCTCGTCTTATCCTAAGAGAGTCGTCCCCAAGCATGTAAAGTTCAATGGAGGTAAGGAGAAAAATAGAGTTGTCCCAGGCATGTAAAGTTCAATGGAGGCAAGGAGAAAAATAGAGTTGTCCCAGGCATGTAACGTTCAATGGTGGCAAGGAGAAAAATAGAGCTGTCCCAGACATGTACAGTTCAATGGAAGCAAGGAGAAAAAATAGAGCTGTCCCAGACATGTACAGTTCAATGGAGGCAAGGAGAAAAAATAGAGTCCCTGGTGAGACTTGAACCACGGGTAATGGAATCGTCTGGCTTTCTAGATGAGTGCAACGAACCACTGAGCCAGTCGTGCCCAAACATTGCGTATGCGGCTTATGAAAGATATGTCCTTGCCCGATCGGTTTGTTTGTTTGTGTTTGTTTTTTGTTTTTGTTTTGTTTTTTTTTTGTCGCTGTCCCATCTTCTGTGCCACCCCCAGTGGCATTGCACCCACGTCGCTCAATCCGATCCCCCCCCTCCCCCCCCCCCCCCCAACTCCCCCCCCCCACCCCCACCCCAACCCCCGTCCACAGCCACAAACCGGCCCGTCCCCCGCCGCCGCCGCCCCCAGCACCGGCAATCCACAGGGAGCAGCCCGTGTCAAGCCGCCATGACAGCAAACCCACCGGAGGAGACGCTGCACTGCTGCTGCCGAGTCACTTCCGTGGTGTTGAGTGGTTTGCCTGTTGTGATCCAACATACACAGGACACCGCCTGCTAAGCCCGGTCATTCGGCGTCAGGCTCGTCAAAGGAATACCCCCCAGTCTTTGTGCACCCAGCGTGTGGAGAAAGTGCCCGTAACCGATGTCCGACTCATGGAGAGAGAAAAAAAAATACCAGTGTCTAACTTTTTCGTGTCCAGCGTCTAGAAGTACTGCCCATGCCTGATGCTTGTCTGTCTGGCATGTGGAGGAAATAATAATAATATAATAATAATAATGATGATGATGAATACTTATATAGCGCCTATTCCTCGGCTAGAGACCAAGCTCTAAGCGCTTTGCAATCTACACTCGTTTACACAACGGGCTGCCTACCTGGGTAGTGCCCACTGAAGAGCTGCCAGCTGGCGCTTCATTCAGTCGTTTCCCGTGTCATCCAGTCAATATCGTCGTGTATCGTTCACTCAGTATCCTTACTCCCTTCTTCTTTCCATTCCTCACGCTGGGTGCATGCTATGTGTAACGTGTCATCCATACCAACGGCCAAAGTGACCTTCTCTTCCGAAAGTTGGTGATGGGATTTGGCGTGTGTGCAAGATGTTAAGCGTGTGTTTCACACACGGAACCTCGGTTTATAGTCTCATTCGAAGGACTCTGTGGGAAATGGAGTCAGAACCAAATGGTAACTCCGAGGGAAAATCCCCCTGTACCGAAACGGCCCGGCGGAGATTCGATTCGACCCCTTATCACGAGTTAGGCGGTCTAACAACTGAGCTATTCCGGCACTAAATGACCATGCCTGATTGTTGCCTGTCCGGCCTGTGGAAGAAATGGCCACGCCCTGATTTTGGGGAATGTCTGGCATGTAGATGAAATAGCTATACCCAATCCCTGTGTCCGTCATGTGGGAGAAATGTCCATCACTAAGCCTTGTGTGTCCGTCACGTGGAGAGAAATGCCCATGTCTGATCCCCATGTTGGAAGAAATGCCCGTGCCTAATTCTTGTGTGTCAGGTGTGTGGAAGAAATGCCTGTGCCCAGTTCTTGTGTCGGGCATGTGGAAGAAACTCTCACGCCCACTTCAACCGCTGCAGCCCATCTCTGTACATCCCGGATTGGCCCTGCCAATAGCTGAACGCTGTGGTCATCATAACACAGGCGTCAACCCCCGCTGTCGTCTGCACACCTGTACAGGGAAGTCCGTGTCTGGGGCCGTCACACCAGCTTCGTTCTTTGTACACCAGGAAAACAGTTTCTCTCTCTCTCTCCTCTCTCTCTCTCTCTCTCTCTCTCTCTCTCTCTCTCTCTCTCTCTCTCTCTCTCACACACACACACACACACACCACACACACACACACACACACACATGTACAGGTTCGAGAGGACTTTCCTCCAACCGAAATTTGGAGCCCACACGTCAGCTCGCCGAGAAGGCGACATGCGTGGCTTCCGATATGATCGTCACTTCCGGGTCACTGGTCCCTGGGTGGTTGTTGACCAGAATCGCGCACAGCGCGCTGTCAGAATTCCTGTGTCATCATAAAGTTCAAGATTCTGTTACATTGCTCGGTTTACGAGACTTGCCCGTGGAACGTACGGAGTACGTGGCCGGCTACCAGAGAAAATGGTTCCGATTCCAAAGTGGTTGGCGCCAATTTCGTCAGCGCTCCAGACAGTAAAATTTTTGGGTTAGAGCTGTTGGTATGGAAACAAGAGTTGAGTATGCTTGAGGGGGGGTGGGGGGGGGGGGGGGGGGGGGGGGGCTGAGATGAGAAGACCCACACAGTTGAGTTTCAACTGGACGACTCGGAAAGTGTTGCACGCATTACCTAACACTTCAGGTGTCCGTATCTGTCGGGCCTGGCTGACTCCGGGACGGGTTACGAAGTAAGCGCTGTGTGCAGCCTCGTTGCGTAGTTTTAGGTCAGAATGTAAATTCCACAGCACTCTGGTTATCATCATGTCGTCGTTGGTCTCCAACCAAAACTGGTGAGGGGTCTCAAATTCTGTGGTCCTTTTTTTTAAGTCCGCTATCGTTGCGATCTTGGTCGGCCTTTATATGATCTCTCCCCCTTCCCCCCGCCTCCCTCCCACTCCTGACATGCCCCTCCCCCCCAACTCCTCCTGGTCGGTTGGGCGATAAACAAGAAGAAGACTTGAACTGGTGACCTTAGTCCCCCCCCCCCCCCCCCCCCCCCCCCCTTCTATCCCTGTCTATCTGTCAAGTTATATGTGTCTCTCTGTGTCTGTCTTTGTTTTTTCCTGCATGTGTTATACTGTATGAATGTGTCTGCATATATTTCTCTCTCTCTCTCTCTCTCTCTCTCTCTCTCTCTCTCTCTCTGTCTCAAGTCAAAGCTACATCTCAACAAAAATCTCCTCTCTCTCTCTCTCTCTCTCAAAGCTACTCTCTCCTCTCTCTCTCTCTCTCTCTCTCTCTCTCTCTCTCTCTCTCTCTCTCTCTCTCTCTCTCTCTCTCCGTGCCCCTAGTAAGTTCGCGTCAAAGTGTTTGATGCTGGCAAGTTTCATAAAATCTGTCGAGAGCGACCTCCGGACGGGGACCTCACTAACGCTGGCTTCGTGACTTAGCAAGTCATGTTACCAGTGATGGTTTTGTGTGTGTGTGCGTGTGTGTGTGTGTGTGTGTGTGTGTGTATGTGTGGTGTGTGTGTGTGTGTGTGTGTGTGTGTGTGTGTGTGTGTGTGTGCGTGCGTGCATGCGTATGTGTGTGTGTGCGTGTGTGTGTGTGTGTGTGTGTGTTGTGTGATTGCGTGTGTGTGTGTGTTGTGTGTGTGTGTGTGTGTGTGTGTGCGCGCGGCGCGTGCGTGCGTGCGTGCGTGCG
>JADBJO010015828.1:35000-42492 GCA_016801955.1 Conus betulinus | reverse complement strand
GGTCCCTCTTTGTCTGTTTCCCTCCCCTGACCGATTGCAAGCCTGGTACAGTCATTCCATGTTCACACTCACGACCGAATATTTCGTGTTCACGTTCACGACCGAATGTGTGTGTGTGTGGCGTGTGTGTGTGTGTGTGTGTGTGTGTGTGTGTATTTAGTTCGCATTTTCCTTTCAATCATCCACATATGTAAATAATAAAGGATAAACAAACTGATAAACTCAGGAGAAAAAAAAAACAAAAACAAAAAAACAGCTGGTAATCAACTTTCACTATAAAACTGACGTGAGCAAAGAATTAAAGATCGTTTAAACAAACTTAAACTAACAAACAAACACGAAGAAAAAAAGGAGCGCGTGGGGAGGTGGGGGGGGGGGGGGGGGGCGATCGAAGTCTCATTTGAAAACATATCCTTAAACAGGACGCTGCTAACTTCATTATTCTAGAATAAGGACTTATCATTCACCGTTCACGGTGGAACATGTTCATAGGCACGAGACTTTCTATGCGGTGTAGCCCGGGCACCTGTTTTGTCGCTTTATTTCCGTCATCAGTGGGTGTGTGATGATAGCAGGGATAGTGGTGTCACTGTATGTAGTACCCCGTTCGGCTTTCTTTAATGTCTGTAAACAGGTACTTGGAGAAAACGAAATTATAAAAACGATAGCAGTTTAACTCTTCCACCCCTTCTTCGATGATGTGTGTGTGTGTGTTTATTGTGACTGTCAAAATTCACATGATTGTATGTCAAGGAAAGGGTGCAACATTGTTCTCGCCATCTCTCCATTCTCTTCCTCGCTACGTGTGTGAGGTGTGTGTGCGGCGCGAATGTACGCGTGTGTGTGTGTGTGTGTGTGTCCGCGCGCGCGCGCGCGTCTATGCATCAAGACTGTCTTCATGGGTAGTCTCCCCTCCGCCTTCTCTCCTACTACCACCGCCCCCCCCCCCCCCCCCCCCCCCCCCCCGCCAGAGGCGCTGCACTCACCTGTGTCTGCCGTGGTGGCGGCGCCGGGGTAGGTGAGGATATGTCCTCTGTGCAGCGACATGTGCCGGCGTGGGCTGCCGACATGCTGTAGCTCCGGGTCAGTCCCATCCTTCAACGACCACAACATAGCACAGCGCTCACTGACCGTCCTCCCTCAGTGTGCTGTATACCCTCTGTCTGCTGTGTGTGTGTGTGTGTGTGTGTGTGTGTGTGTGTGTGTGTGTGTGTGTGTGTGCGCGCGCGCGTGCGTGCGTGCATGCATGTGTGTACTTGCGTGCGCACATATGTGTGTGCATGTGTGTGTGTGTGTGTGTGTGTGTGTGTGTGTGTATGCGTGCACGCGCGTATGTGTATGTCCTTGCATCCGAGTTTAGTGATCTTTTGCTTCCACCCATTTCCAGTCACTCTCTTTCCTCTCTCTCTCTCCTCTCTCTCCTCTCTCTCTCTCCTGGACTTTTTCTCCTTTCTCTCAATCTTTGGCTCCCCAAATCTCCATGTCCTTCACACATAAATGTTGCAGTAAACTATCTTTACTCGCGCCCCCCCCCCCCCCCCCCCCCCCCTCCCTTTATCCTCCATTCTCTCGTTCTTCTCTTCCACCCTTCTCTGGACTTTCCCCGGCTCTGTCTGTCTGTCTGTCTGTCTCTCTCTCTCTTTGTCTCTCTCTCTCTCTCCCTTCCTGTGTCTCTATCTGCTCTGTCTCTCTTCTCTCCCTCAGTGTGAGTCTTTCTGTCTGCCTGTCTCTCTCTCCTGTCCCTCCCCCTCTCTGTGTCTGTCTTTCCTCTCTCCCTCTGTGTGTGTGTCCTCTATATATTCTTTCCCTCTGTGTGTGTGTGTGTGTGTTGTTGTGTGTGTGTGTGTGTGTGTGTGTCTGTCTCTTTGTCTCCCCTCTCTGTCTCTCTCTCCTTCCCTCTCTCTCTCTCTCTCTCTTTATTCCTCCTCACTCCCACCCTTCCCTCTCTTTGTCTCCACCCGCCCCCCACCCCCCCCCGCCCCGCCTTCATCTATCAACGAAAAAGACCAATGACACACAAGCTTTACTGAGATATAGAGTAAAACACCAATGATCAATCAAAAGCAACAATGCTGCCTTGATAACACAGCCAACAACAAATAAAGTTTCCTTTCAACACAATCAAACGGAGGTGGGGGGGGGGGGGGGGGGAGGGGGGGGGAGCATGAGGATAATAGATCATTACTGACTTGCACAGAAAATCAAAGCAATAGCGACAGGAAACAAAGGTATGCGATCCATTCCCCGTGAAAATTACCTCCCCTGTCGTCGAGATCGACTAAACATGATCCACACAGCATACGCCACCGTGAGGGATACATACATAAACGAATAAACAAATATATGTATATATATATATATATATATATATAATATATATATATATTGATTGATTGATTGATTGATTGTGCACACAAGTACCGTTATATACGCGTGAAACCCCAAAATGTTAGCGACACCCACACCAAAATACCAACACCACACCAACGAACTAGCGTGCAGAGTAACGCGCGCTCAAGCAAAGAGTGTTTTTGTCAAACATGGCTTGGCTTTTTTTTTTTTTCAGGAGTTCCATTCAACAAAGAGTAAACATAGAACTACTGGGCCGCCAAACAAAGGAACAAATTTGCAAAACTGACACAACGCGTTTCGATCTATTCGGTCTTCAGCAGGCAGGACAACTGACATTTAAAACAACGAAAACGAAAGACGAAGAAGAGACGGTCGCTTATCTCGTCGATCTGGATGTAAAAGCTGGTCTTGGGGGGAACAACTGAACTTGCGATTTGGAAACAAGATTGAAAGGAAGAAGATATAGGCTATCATCATTATTATCATAATTATCATTGTTACAATTATCATGATTACTATCATCTTCATTGTCATTATGATCCTTACTATGATGTATCATAATGTTAAAAGTAGTAACAATAATGATAATAGCGTGGTAATAATCGTGATCATTACAGAAGAGAAAGGAGTGGAAAAGAGAAGAAGAATGGTGTACGATAACATGGTTCTGATAGCATTTAGAATAATTGCGATGATAATATGTATATAACAACAATAATCGCAGACACTAAAAAAAAGCACAAAAAATACTTCCCAGATGGTTCACTGAAAAAGAATCATGGCGCCTCTCACTCACACATGCACGCGCATGCGCGCGCGCGCGCGCGCGCGCCACACACACACACACACACACACAAAACCACCACCACCACCACCATCCACCCTCCATTTTCATTGCAATGCACAATAATAACACTAATAATACATTCTAGACATATTGTGATCACGTGACATGCCGTTAGTGTGTGAAAAACTGTTTATTCCAGTTCACAAATGACCGTAGCAAAAAAGCTGGCAACAAGAAACGTACGGTGTATATAATATGTACGGAGAATCCAGGTGCTGACTTTTCAATAGATTTTTCACAACGACACTGAACATTCTGTGTGAACGCTACTCTCTCTCTCTCTCTCTCTCTCTCCCCCCCCCCCCCCCCCTCTCTCTCTCTCTCTCTCTCTCTCCTCTCGCTACTCTCATCCCCAACAGTTTCTGCTACCATGCAGATCAAATACAAAGTGAAAGACAACAGCGGCACCATAAATATGATAGAAAAAAAAAATTCACAGGTGGGGGAGGGGGAGGGGGACACACGTTACAACTGTGTTCTGCGAACACATAAACATACCTCTGCACTCATGTATACTCCATGTGACAAATGCATAACTTCTCTGGTTATGCGCGCGCATTAGTTGTGTTAATTATAGGTTTTAAATGAACAACAACCACGGAAGCTGACCAAAAAATAACAAACAAAAAAAGAAATGAGTGAACAACCCACGTGGAAGAGAAAAAAAAAGGAAAAAAAAAAAGAAAGAAAAGAAAAATAAAAATAACCGAACAAAAAAAAAAAAAAAAAAACCGCGACACCAAAGCCAAAGGGGTAACAACACTGCCACCAAGACGGAAGCGCCGGAGGCGCTGAATACCTCGGTTGTGTCCCCTGTCCAGGACGAATCGAGATCGAGAGCGGGGAAAGAGACAGCGGTGAGGGGGGTGGGTGGACCCCTCTTACCCGCGCCCTTACCCCCTGTCCTAGCGGGCTGACAGCAGACAGAAACAAAGAACACACAGAGGTGAGTTAGTGTGAACACGGCAGCGACATGGGGGAAATGATGGGGGAAGAATGGAGGGGGGGGCGGGGGTGGAGAGGGGTGGATGGGAGGTGACAGGGGAGACGTAACGCTAAATACGAGGGGGGGGGGGGGGGGGGGGGGAAGGGGGGGGGAGAGGAAACTGACAGTGTCTCTTGTCTCTTTACAGGAAATGATGCATGTAATATGTGTGTGCATGACCCTTGATACTGAAAAAAAACAAAAAAAAAAAAAAATTATGAAGTATTACATACAAAAAAACACCATCATTTCCAGTGTGTTCACTGGAATGGAGTTCCGCGGTGTTTCAACCGCAGTAAACTGTAACTGAACATGCAAAAGCTGCAAACTACAGCTGGCGTGTACATCTGTCTCACAACGAAAGAGAGTTCCGACAACAGACCCTTAATACACTGGATTAAAAAAAAAAGAGAAATTCTCTATGTACAGCATACATCTGCAATTCTGGCACCGCACCTGTAGTTCTATTCATGTTCTTCCGTGTGTTTTTTTTTTGTAATTGTTGTTTGTTTTGTTTTTCCTTCATCGCCGAAATTGATGGCTGTCGATCAGAAAACGTCATTTTCTATAAATAATCAATCAAAATGACTACGTCTGCTCCCTAATTGAAGCAGTGACATGCACAGAAGTCTGAACGAGCGCTACTGGCCGTACCCATTCATCTAGCACGTATTCAGGAAGGAAACATGCAGATTAAGAAAAAGGGACATTTCCCGAATAATTCAATGAAGGAAGCTTCAAGCTTGACTGCACACCCAACTTTTCAGTGTTCAGTATGGGGCCGGGTACAGTTCAGCTGGCAGAGCGCCGGACTTTTTGAAGTTAATGATCCTGGGGTCGCCGGTTCGATTCTCCATCGGACCGTTTGGGTTAGAGGATCTTTTCCCTGGAGGTTTTTTCTTTATGTTTCTCTCTGTTTCTTCTCCTTTTTTTTTAACTTCTTTCTTTTCTTTTCTTTCCTTTTTTCTTCCTTTGTTTTTTTTTCTCCTTTAATTTTTTTTTTTTTTTTGGCTATCACATCTCTGTGCCATTTTACCGCCATTTTCCCCCCCGCCCCTCTCATTCCGACTCTCTCGTCTACAGCCACAGCCTGACCAGGCCAGCTGCAGCCCCCGTCACCAGCAATCCACAGGGAGAGTCAATGTCAAGTCACAGACAGGCAAACCCATCAGAGGAGACACCGCACTGCTGCCGAGTCACTTCCGCGGTGTTCAGTGGGCGCCTGTTCTGATCCAGCATACGCAGGACACTAACTCAGACCATTACTGAACATAATTACTGCGCTGTGGCAACGCCTCCGGAGGGCGCCACCATGTCCGTCCGGCATCAGTCTCCCAGGAGCTTGCTGACATCGGAGACCTCCACACAAACCCACACAGGGCTCAGACGAACGGAGGAAATCGAAATGAGGTCAGCATGACAGCCGGGGTATGAAATTCGAAAGGCCACAGAATTTGACGCTTTTTTTGTACTCCCAGTTCTTATGGAACAGGGAGTACTTTACAATGGGAACGAAGAAATGCTGTCTCTGTGTGTGTGTGTGTGTGTGTGTGTATCTGTCCGTGGTCAAAATGTGTTCGACTCGCTCCAGACAAAACTTCTGGGCCAATCTTTCTGAAAATTTGTAGGTATGTTCATTATGGGTCAGACAAAACTTCTGGGCCGATCTTTCTGAAAATTTGTACGTATGTTTCATTATGGGTCACGGATGATGCCCGATGTTTTTATTTTACCAGAATAGCCGTTACTGACGGCTATAACGGCCCAAAACGGTTTTTCTCCTTTGTGGCTCAGTGACGAAATACATTATGACGCATGTTTGATTGTGACGTTTTTTTCCCCCCCCCCCCCCCCCCCCCCCCCCCCCCACTTTGACGTATTTGACGTATTTTAAAATAACTTTAGATCTAATAGCTGACTGGTAGATCATGGGTATTTTCATAGCAAACATGCTCTTGACATGTACACGCGTATTCAAGATAAACTGGCAGTACGTTTATATGCTTTGCATCTTTGTCTTTCATGTTGTTCGGTGAGGATGATGACGACGAAGCTGATGCTATGGAGTTCCGTGGCAGTTTGACACTGCATGACAGAGCGGCACTCTGTGCTGACTGTCATGATATACCCCGCATCAACCAGGCCCGAGAGATACAGACACCTGCAGCGTTGGGCAAGAAATTCGAGCACCATTCTCAAAGACGCGTCCTTTAGGGGGGTGGGGCGTGGGGGGAGGGGGGGGGTGAAGTTCGACTGTGTGGTTCCAGTTTTCCAAAGTGAGCCCTCAGGAAACTCACCTTTGGGCCAGAGTCGGTCAAAGGCCGAGCCGAATATCTCACAAATATAAATGACTCTGATGGGAATCGAACCCCCCCCGAGATCCTAGCCAGGAATCCACGACTTGAACCACTGTGCCAGGGCGGCTGATGTTCTTCCCTCAGAGTTAACGATTGTTGCGACTCCATTCCCGAAGGCTGCACAGGATGAAATTTTTAACCGAAGTGCTGTGAGTGAATACATGCATAAAACATCCAGCCATGCACTTTACATCTCGCTCTCTCTTCAGGAAGAGTAGGCCATTGTGTGCTCATAGACGTGGATGATACGAATACAAAACACGCACAAGCGTGCGGTAGAATCTTCAAAGTTATAAAGCTAGGTGCCCTTACAAGAGGAGGGAGGAGAGGAGGAGGAGAGAGGAGAAGGAGTGTAACTGATACAAAAAGGTCAAGCAAAACACGAGCAAAAAGGAGAGAAAGAAAAAGGGAGATTAGGAGAAGATGGTGGAGAGAGAGGGGAAAAACGAAGAATGAGAATAGAAAGAAAAAAAGAAAGAATAAAAAGGAAGAAAGTACTGGGGGAAAAGAGAAAGAGAGAGAGAGAGAGAGAAGGGGAGAGGGGGTATGGGAGAGAGAGAGGGGGGAAGAAAAAAAAGGGGGGGAGGAGGAGGAGGAGGAGGGGAGGAGAGAGAGAGAGAGACAGACAGACAGACAGAGAGAGAGAGAGAGAGTGTGGGAAGAGAGAGAGAGAGAGAGAGAGAGAGAGAGAGAGAGAGAGCAGAGACAGAGAGAGAGAGAGAAGAAGGGAATGCCCCTAAGCCTGCCAACCTCCTGGAATGTCCTGCAGAGAACGGTGGTTATGGTTCCTGTCCACCGTCTTGCCTCCCTCCGGATCACGGCGGTTCTCCTTGAAGGATTTACTGCGTGCGAATTTCAGTTTGTCCCCTGCACACACATCACCTCCACGTTACATGCATATGTAGCGCACACACACACACACACACACACACACACACCATCCCCTTTCAT
>JADBJO010015828.1:17500-25000 GCA_016801955.1 Conus betulinus | reverse complement strand
CAGCTGGGGGGGGTATTTCCAGGTCTTTCTGCCTGGTGCGTGTTGTGAGGCAAATCGGTCGTTCAGGAATAGTGTAGGAAAGGTGGCATCAAGGCCGCTGCCGTCCATTGAAGCCATCCCCACCCCGCCCCACCTCGTTCATTGCGGCACACACTCTCTCAGCCATTTATCTACTCACACACCACAATCATCCCGACTCTCTCTCTCTCTCTCTCTCTCTCTCCCCCTTCAACGTGTCTTCTACACACACACACACACACACACACACACACACAAAAAGAGAGAAAAAGAGAGAGAGAAAGAGTAAGAGTAGCAGGCATGCGCTCACGCGCATACAATGAGAGCCCATGTACACACACACACACACACGCGCGCGCGCGCACGCACGCACGCACACACGCATACAGAGAGAGAGAGAGAGAGAGGCGAGAGCGAGAGAGAGAGAGAGAGAGAGAAAGCAGTGCGCTATCGTGCGTACACACACACACACACACACACACACACACACACACACCACACACACACACACACACTTTTTCCATATGAGCTCTCTGAAGTTATTTTTGCCTGTTATCTCTGAATCTCCGTGTATGAGGTTTAAAATACCCGCTTTCTAAGACATGATACTGATTTAGCATCGTGTCGAGCCCTGTCATTTGTTAGCGGTTGAGGAGATCCGTTTTGAAGTCAATTTCAAAGTGAGATGAATGCTGGCGGAAATTGAAAACACACCAAACAGAAAAAAATTATTTCGCGGGACGAAAAGGACCAACAAGATCGTAATCTGTCGTGTGTTTCTCCCTTTCGTCCGGCGGGAGAGAGCATTTTTATCTTTAAATCTGTTATTTAGCATTGACATTTTCAGTTGTATATTGTTTCTGTTCCTTATGTGAACATGAAACCAGATCTCTCTCTCACTCATCTCTCTCTCTCTCCATGTGTGTGTGTGTGTGTGTGTGTGTGTGTGTGTGTGTGTGTGTGTGAATTCGGGTGGGGGGGGAGGGGAGTTAAAATCGCATGTGCATTGACGAGCGTGCACAGAGAGAGAGAGAGAGAGAGAGAGGGAGAGAGAGAGAGAGAGAGAGAGAGACGCACGCACACACACACCAACACAACACGCATAAACAGACTCACACAAGCATACACACACATACACGCATAAAACACACGCGCGCACGCGCGCGCACACACACAGATACACACACACACACACACACACACACACACACGGATGCCACACACACACACACACACACACACACACACACACACACACACACACACACACACACACACACACACTCATGACGTACGCGTGCGCCAGTGCGCGCACTAACAAAACATATATAAACACGCACGGGCACACGCACACAAACACACAGAGACACACGCACGCACGCGCGCGCGTGCGCGCGCACGCGCGATCACACCCACACACTTTAATAATCTTTTGAAACTGTTAAAGGACGCATTATTAATCAATGTTATACTTTGATTAATAATGCATCCTTTTACAGTTTCAAAAGGTTATTGAAAGACACAGATAGTCAATATTATGACAACTGTATACAACCAAATCCTGACATTCACCCCAAGACACAGACAAATTCGGAAAATTCCAATATCTAGACAGGTCGTAAGCCTAATTCATAGGATGCGTTTAAATTCACTTCGAACCAAATACAGCAAAATGTGTTAATGTGTATGTGGGGAAATTCTTAGTGTAAGTCACTTATTACTAGATTGTCCAAGAGCAAAGAATACAGTGCACAGGGCTGTACTAATATTTCACATGATAGATCGACACCACTGACATTACCTAAAATGTTAATTATGCCTTTCTTTCTTCGTTATGCCCACATGTATTACGCAGTCCAGTAGGAATCTATCTTTAACTTTCGCAACCCTTCATACACAAAAAAGAAATACTTACACACACACACACACACCACACACACAACACACACACACAAGCAAGCGTGCACGCACACATGCGCGCACGCACGCACGCACGCACGCACACACACACACAACACACAAACATACACACACACACACACACACACCATTACACAATCTGTCTGTAATCAAGTTAAGTGGGAAGACGTTTAAAACAGAAAGAAGAAGAAGAAGAAGAGAAGAAGAAGAAAAAGAAGAGAAGAAACAAACAACACAACAGCAAAAACACACACATACTACACTACGCTAACACCCCCCCCCCCCCCCTTCTCCCCTCCTCAGACTATGCTCAATCAGGCACGTTGTTCTCGTCTGAATGTCCTGACACTACAATCTCCCCAATTCCATCCCCAGCCTTTACTGCTCATCAACCCCCTCCACAGCCTCTACACCCTCCGCCGCCCTACTCCCCCACCCCCACCCTAACCCACCCTTCTCCATCCTTCTATCCTCCCCCTCTGACCATTTACAGTCAACTAGAGTAAGCAACCCGCCTGTGCAAGAGAAAGAGAAATGTTAGTGTGTGAGCCCTAACTGCGTGTTCTCAATCCTTGTCTATCCTCCCGTGCGTGCGTGCGTGCGTGCGTGCGTGCGTGCGTGCTGTTCCCGCTTGGTGTGTGAGAGAGGAGAGGTGTGTGTCGCTGTGCGTGCGTGACGTGGCGTGACCCCCCCCCACACCCGCGACTGGACGTGCCCCCGTGTTGTTGACGAGAGAGACGAACAGACAGGACAGGACACATCAGACAGAGAGGACAGACAGACAGACAGACGGAGATAGTCAGAGGGGAGAGGAAAAAGCGAGCGAGCGAGAGAGGAGAGAGGGAGAGACAATCAGACAGACAGACCGAGATAGACAGACACACACACACAGAAGAGACAGAGGACACAGAGAGAGGAGAGAGAGAGAGACCGACAGACAGACAGGACAGACAGACAGAGAGAGAGAGAGAGAGATGAGAGAGAGGAGAGGAGAGAGAGAGAGGTATTGCCAGTTTCTCAACTTTATCACTTAAGCGACCCACACGCGGTGTCATGGGGGGGGCAGGAGGGGGGGAGGGGGGGGCAGGGGTCGTCAGGTAGGAGAGAGCTTAAAATAGGTCATAAGATGAACCAACCATTTACCACCACACACCACCACCACCCACCACCAAACCTCGGGACCCGCTTTGATTAATTACTTATTGTGAATCAATCACGACAGTCGCCGAGTTTTTCGACGCGACTCCTATTTCTACTACCACATCACCACTTTAAACCGTCCCCTCCAACCACCCTCTCCTATCCCTCCCCCCCCACCATCCCCCTCCAACCACGCCTCCCGTCCTGTCTTTTTTCGATCAATATGAATGAACGCGCGGAAGAGCGTGTCATGTTCGTGGTCATGGCAACCGTTGTTAGTTGTCAGTACAAAAAACCCGAAAAAATGAACTGGTTTGAAAATGTCTGTCTGTCTTGTTGTATGTCTGTTCCTGCTGGAAAGACGATGTTGTTTTGCTTCTCTGTGTGTGTGTGTGTGGTGTGTGTGTGTGTGTGTGTGTGTGTGTGGTGTGTGTGTGTGTGTGTGTGTGCTGCCTCCTCCCTACTCTCGTCTGTATGTGCGTGTGCGCGACAGTGTGTGTGTGTGTGTGTGTGTGTGTGTGTGTGGTGTGTGTGTGTGTGTGTGTGTGTGTGTGCGCGCGCTTCCTCCCTCCCTCTCTCTCTCTCTCTCTTTGTATGTGCGTGGTGCGCGACAGTGTGTGGGTGTGTGTGTGTGTGTGTGTGGGTGTGTGTGTGGGGTGTGTGTGTTGTGTGTGTGTGCGCGCGCGCGCTTGCGAACGTGCCTGAGTGTGCGTGCGTGCGTGGCGTGCGTGCGTGTTGTGTGCGTGCGTGCGTGGCTTGTACTGGTTGTGTGGTGTGTGTGTGTGTGTGTGTGTGTGTGTGTGTGTGTGTGTGTGTGTGTGTGTTGTGTGTGCGTGCGCGCGCGCGTGCGTTTGTGTGTGTGCGTAGTGGGCCTGTGTGTACGTGAGAGAGACAGGGTAGAGGAGAGAGAGAGAGGAGGACGGAGGGAGAGAGAGGGAGAGGGAGAGAACAGAACATACATGTACAATTTGCATTCCATACACGCTCGCGCACACAACACACACACACACACACACACACACACACACACACACACACACACACACACACACACACCACTCACTCACTCACACACACAAACGCGCGCGCGCGCTACCAGTTCAGACAAGATAGGGCCTATCCTGTATATCTTCAAAGAAAAAAAGGATGTCCCTTGCTCACAAAACTAGCGACGAAGAAGGGCAATGTAGGATGGCAACAGAAAAACGACCCAAACCTTCACTCCTTCCCTCATCCCCCCCTCCGTCACATACACAAAAATAGCGTTGCTGATAAGCCTCATAGTTCTAGCTGAAAAAACAAATTGAACGAGAACATGAGAGAGAAAAAAAAAAACAGGGCAGAAGAGAAGAGAAGAAGAAGAAGAGGTGGAACAAGAAGTTAAGGAAGGAGAAGAAGAAGAAGAAGAGGACGAAGACGAAGATAAGATAAAATGATGTGTTATAGCCCAGCCGACCACAAAGGGCCGCATCAGGGTTGTCACCACGTTAAATATCAACTCACAAGTCATTCATTTTCACAATTCTTTAAAATACATCGAAAAACCCATCCAAAAGTTTGTTAAAAATCTTTCACCTGTAGAAGAAGAAGAAGAAGAAGACGAAGAAGACGACGAAGACGGAGGAGGAGGAGGAGGAGGAGGAAGAAAGACCAAGTACGACAGAAACAGTGAGCAAATGATATCTGCTTCGAACCCAGCCGACCGCAAAGGGGCCATATCAGGGCTGACACCTCGCCCAAGTCAACTCTCAAAAAAGATTCTTGAAAAATCAGATTCATCAAACAGATTATCTACATACAGGGCAGAACATCGTTCAGCTCTTTCTTCCGTAAAAATTTAGATCAGACGGAAAATGTTGATCTCTTCCTGAAACTCAAAAACTCACATCAGGTTTTCACGGAATCTGCTGTGAGGCGTTTGGAAAATCTCTGAACAAGATTTTCGTGGGCATCTGTTGTATAGGCGTGTGGAAAAAAAAAAAAAATCTCTGAACGAGGTTTTCGTGGAATCTGCTATAAGGCGTTTGGAAAATCTCTGAACGAGGTTTCATGGAATCTGCTATAAGGCGTGTGGAAAATCTCTGAACGAGGTTTTCGTGGAATCTGCTATGAGGCGTTTAAGTCCATCAAGTAAGCCCCCAACACTCTCGGCATCAGAGGTCTGGTATACCCAAGAGCTGGTGGAGTCTCCACGACACAAGGCCAGCTCAAAGCGTGTCTTCGCGGTGAGAAAAGCCCAGGGTGGGTCGTCAGTCAGGAGACTTGGACGAATCACACAACGTCTCCAAGGACTTGGTCAGCACTGTTCCAGCGGAGAAGAATTGGAATCCCCCAAGGGTGATATCGAACTGGCTGAAGTCTTCAGATTTCTTTTTCAAGGAACTTTGCGTCAAAAGCACAGTCGTTAGCTGGGTTGGGGAAGTTCTGAAGAGAGATTCCAGTAGTAATTCAAAGGACGTTCCAGCCGACGGTTGGTTAGAGAGGGGTGTTTTTCTGCTTCTACGTATAGACTGTAGATAGGGAGGGGGGAGGGGGGGGGATGCACCTAGACAGACAGTCCAAGCCTTGATGATGGGTGAGATCCAGAATTTTCAGGTAGACAGTTCTGGCGGACCCATGGACGACACAGCCGCAGTACCAGTTTAGAGTGGATCAGAGACCTGTAAAGATGGAGAAGAGCTTTCTTATCAGCGCTCCAATCCGTAAGTGCCACAACTCTCAAAATGTTCATTGCTTTCGACAAGAAGTGTTCAAGTGCTGGATGTGACTTTTAAAGTTTAAGTCTTTGGTCGAAGATAACTCCCCAAAACTTTGAGTCTTTCACAGCTGGAACGGTGGGATTTATCTAGACGAATTTTATGCTCAGCGAAGAATTGTCGAAAGTATTTAAAGTGGAAATACTGAGTTTTGTACCCGAAAAAATAGAATGGTATTTTTGTTGTGTGGAGTCTTATCCATGTAAAGCTGCAGCCGATGTTGTATGCTAGCATGGATTGTTACAACTGCGTCGAGTGCAAAATCGTAAAATGAATAAATATTTAAAATAAATAAATAAAACAGGCTTATAGAATTGACAATCTCATTAACTCTGATGCTGGACAGAGTGGGAGAGGGGATGCTCCCCTGGGGCACACCCAGCCTCTGCCCCTCGACGTCCGGCAGCGTGGTGCCAACGCGGACCTGGAACCGCCAATCAGCCAGAAAAGCTGGTCATGAAAAGAGGGGGGGGGGGGGGGGGGGGTGGGGGGGGGTGACTCGAAAAACCCAGATCATGAAGATCAATGGGAATTCCTTATCTCTTTTCACGTCAAAAAAAAAAAAGAGAGAGAAGATAGCAGCCACACGCTGTTTGTTAATGAAGAGGATGTGGGTGGTAGTTTCAAGACGGTAGAATGGTACTGGCGGAAACCGCACTTGTTCTTTGGCCGACAGGCCACTGGTTTCCAGCATTCACATCAGACGAGAACTGACCATCTTTTCCAGTAATTTGTAAAGGGCAGCTGGTCAGAGCTGTTCATCGATAGAGCCAATAAGAAAGAAGAGAGAGAGAGAGAGAGGAGAGAGAGAGAGAGAGAGAGAGAGAGAGAGAGAGAGAGAGAGAGACAGGCAGACAGACAGAGAGGGTGAGAGAGAAAGAGTGAGTGAGTGAGTGAGTGAAAGAACGAATTAAAATGCTACGCGAGAGAGAGAGAGAGAGAGAGGGGGGGGGGGGGTAACAGGTATAAAAGAGAAAGGGGCTGCACTGTGGACAAGACAAATGGTGTCCTGAGGAGCCAAAGGTGAAGATGCAATGGACACTCTGTCCTCATTCTACACTGGTTGTCAACACCCCTGACAGAAAACGGCAGAGAAAAACTACGAACTCGCAGACCTTTGCTGAGGTCCAACGGACCGGTTCAGAGGCGAAAAAGAATCATTTTCCGCCAGGGGAAGTAAATGTGTGCACGGGCTAAAAAGAGTTACTTTCCCTATTTTTAATCAAAAAAAAAATACATGATGATGATGGTGTAGATGGTGATGATGACGGTGATGTTGTTGTGATGATGATGACAATGATGATGATGATGATGATGATGATGACGATGATGATGATGATGAGATGATGTGATCATCATTATTTCTGGGATAGGATACGGACAAAACAATATCAACATTTTTAACTCGAGAGAGAGTCACAACATTCCATGAAAATATATGACTCCACAGATAGTTATGATTCATCAACATTAACTACACAGTCTTCATGTTCAACAGATGATGTGTGATTATCTGGCCAAACGGATCTTGGAACGGCTGGTTGATCCAGATCCAAACCACAGATCCGCCCCCAAACGTGATGGCTTTGTCAAAATCGTTCTTGACTGCTGATTTATTATTATTATCATTTATTATTATGATTATTATTATTATTGAGAATCTTCT
>JADBJO010015828.1:12500-15000 GCA_016801955.1 Conus betulinus | reverse complement strand
AAAGATGTGGAGAGAGAGAGAGAGAGAGGACGAGGAGGGGAGAGAGAGAAGAGGGAGAGAGAGCGAAGACGAGAGAGAGAGACGGAGATGAAGAGAGAGAGGGAGGAGGGACCCCCGCCCACCCGAGAGCCCCCCCGCCCGAGCATGAGAGGAGGAGAGGGAGGAGGGAGGAGAGAGGAGGCGGGGGAGGAGGAGAGAGAGAGGAGAGAGAAGGGATAGCCGAGAGGAGGACAGGAGAGAGAGGAGAGGAGCGAGAGAAGGAGCGAGAGAGAGAAGAGAGAGAGAGGGGGAGGGGAGAGGAGAGGAGGAGAGGAGAGTGGAGAAGAGAGAGGGAGAGGACGAGATGAGGAGAGAGAGGGGAGATGTGTGGACCAGGAGAGAGAGAGAGAGGAGCAGAGACGAGAGATGGAAGGGGGAGTGGAGAGAGAGAGGGGAGGAGGGACGAGGCGTGGAGAGTGGAGAGAGAGAGGGGCTAGGGAGGCGGGAGGGGGGAGGAGGAGGATGAGGAGAGAGAAGGGAGGAGAAGAGAGACGAGAGGGGGACTGAGAGGAGAGAGGAGAGGAGAGGAGAGAGGAGAGTAGATGAGAAGATTGGAATAGGGAGGGACGAGAGAGGAGAGGAGAGAGGGAGGGAGAGACGAGAGGGGAGAGCCGAGAGAGAGGAGGACGAGAGAGCCCCGTGAGAGATGAGGAGAGGAGAAGGATGAGAGAGGAGAGGACGGATGAGGGAGGTAGAGAGGGACACACGAGAGAGAGAGGAAGAGAGAGCGAGAGGAAATGAGGGGAGAGAGAGAGGACGAGAGGGAGGAGAGAGAAGGAGGGGAGAGAGAGAGAGAGAGAGTGAGAGATGAGGAGAGGCAGATGAGAGAGGAGCGGGAGATTGAGGAGAGAGAGAGAGAGAGTGCACGAGAGGCGAGGGAGGAGGAGAAGAGGGAAGAGAGAGAGAGAGAGGAGAGAGAGGGAGAGAGAGATGGAGAGAGAGAGAGAGGAGTGAGAGAGAGAGAGGAGAGGGGGGGTTGTTGAGAGAGAGAGTGACGAGGAAGGAGAGAGGAGAAGAGGAAGGAGAGGAGAGAGGAGAGAGGGGGAGGGAGTGAGAGAGAGGGGGAGAGCTTTGAGAGGCGAGCGGAGGTGAGAGGAAGGCGCAGGAGAGAGAGAGAGGATGGGGGGAGCGGGAGGAAGGAGGGAGGCGAGAGAGGAGAGAGAGAGAGATGAGAGGAGAATCGAGGACGAGGAGAGAGACGACCATGGACAGAGGGCACATATATTGCCACGGGGAATTAGAGGGGAACCGACCTTTGCCAACGACCAACCACAGCAGTATATAGAGTACTACACTGATCACGCCAAAAGACCCCGCACGCACACAGGGCAGGGATAATCTACCCTTCAACCATCACATATGCGCTCCCACCCCCCCTCCCCCCCACCACCACTTCCCTTCCTACCCCCTCCCTCGGATCCCCTCTTTTCACCTCCATCCCGCGTCGTAGGTATATTTGTGCTATTCATCATCTATATAGTTTCATTTTAGCTGGTCCACTCGAGGCACGGGAACAGTCAGAACTACGACGTTCGCACTTCAGCACTGTCACTTCACACAAACAGGCGAGTCAAAACAAAACCACGGAGAAAAACCAGAAAGCTGCATGTGCGGGTAGGAGAGAGGGAGAGGAGAGGAGAGGAGAGGAGAGGAGAGGAAAGGAGATGAGGAGAGAGGAGAGAGAGAGAGAGAGAGACGAGAGGAGAGAGATGAGGAGGAGGAGGGAGAGGGAGAGACGAGAGAGCCCCGTAGATGATGGCCGAGAGGAGCCGAGGGAGAAGGGAGGGGGACCGAGAGCGGTAGAGTAGGGCGTGGGGGATGAGGGGCGTGAGGAGGAGGAGGGATAGAGCTGAGATCTGAGAGGGGTAGAGAGACGAGACATGTTCCTTACAATCAGACGACCCGCAAAGGGCCCATCCATCATTCAGAGCTGTCACTCGAGTGAACGAGTCAATCACACAAGCTCTTTTAAAAAAAAAAAAGAAAAAAAAAAAAAAAAAAAAAAAAAAAAAAAAACGTTCATCACCAATCCTACGTAAATATACACTTAAAAACAAAAAAAACACAAGAACACACCACGAAATGTTTTAAAAAAAATCATCTCTGTCTCCTGTCAAATCTTACATCAGTTGAAAAAAAAAATGGTGATCTCTTTCAGAAATTCATGCTCATCACACCAGGCGCGAAACATCTCTGAACAAGGTCTTCATGGAGTCTGCTGCTAGTAAAGTGTTTATGTCTCACGTCATGCAAGTCCCAACACTCGAAAGAACGGTGAGTGGTACATGACATGGAAGACACCTAAGCGGAAAAGAAAAACACCACCAAAGCTCGATGTACCAGCCACGTTGTCGTTCCCGGGATCGGCAGGTTCTTGGTTCCCCTCTCAGCAAGTAAGGTGTGTGGGTGATTGTCAAAGCACCTACAGAGACAATATTCATGAATACTTGCCCTGCCTCCC
>JADBJO010015828.1:2500-7500 GCA_016801955.1 Conus betulinus | reverse complement strand
CCCGTTACAGAAACACACACACACACACACACACACACACACACACACACACACACACACAGAGACTTGATATCCCGCACTTACCAACACACTTCACATGCACAAGCTTGGAGTCGTCACTCATGATCCTGAAAGATGTGATCCTCGTGCACATAGTCCACCAACGGACCGCGGAGCCACGCGGCCACCCGGACACTTCACGCGCACATCACAACACAGCAGCAGCTCACGAGCGGAGGCAGCAGGGACCGTTGATTAGTCGCCAGCAGGTAAATAGCGCACCACGTATGTACCAATCGTGTCCCACACTACACCTCACGAGCGGAGTCTGACACAGTCTGGTCGCCAACAGGTAGTAAACAGCGCACCAAGTCTCTACGAACCGTCACAGCACTTCAGCTCACAAGTAGGTCACCAGCAGGTAATAGCGCACCACGTATGTACCAATCGTCTCCACACTACACCTCATGGAGTCTGACACAGTCTGGTCGCCAACAGGTAGTAAACAGCGCACTAAGTCTCTACGAATCGTCACAGCACTTCAGCTCACAAGTAGGTCACCACCAGGTAAACAGCGCGCGAAGCATGTACCAATCGTCACAACACTGCAACTCGCAAGTGGGAGTCAGACACAATGCAGTGATCAAGAGGGAAACAGCGCACAAACTGTGAACCAATCAGGAGAAGGTTTACAGTTGTCGTCGTCGGTGAGTGGCGCAAGTGGACACAAAATAAAAGTGGGAGAAAAAATGAAAAACTTTAAAGGAAAGTTTCAAAACCTTGTCTCAGGTTCAGTGTTTCCCCCGTAAATCATCTACTTTCATCTTCGATGCTAGAGAGGGGAATATTGTCTGACAGGTCGGAAAGGACATCTTTTACGGCAAGGAGACTGTGTTGTCAGGCAGTGGTGGCCGGTTTCTTTGTCCGCCTGTCAATCAACAAGATGACGCAGAAGCTGCAGAAGAACTGATTTTCACGAAACGCGGTGGAAAGAAGGACCGTGGCCCAGGAACGATCTCACAACATTTTTGTGCGGATCCGTAGTGTGAATCCGGATACATCGGCGGATCCTGGATTCGCTTGACCTTGGCGAAGGTCTGCGCTCTCTCCCACTGTTTTTTTTTTTTTTTTTTTTTTAAGTAACTAACTGCTGGTAGTGTATTTCTCTCCCCAATTCGCCATAAACAGACACAGCATCTGATTGGTACAGCGTCTTTGCGCGATTTTTGCTGAGCAGTTCACACGTTGGTGTGGAGACAGTGTAAAATCATCAGCTTTCTTCACTGGCCAAGTCCATCAAAGCTTGCCGTCCGTCAGACTCATGTCCACTCGGCCTCACTCTAAAAGGATTAAGTTCACGACCTAATCCGGTCCCAGGGGTTGGGTTATCCGTTCAAGGCTGGTGGTACACGGCTGCGGGACTGTTTAGAGATTAACTATGTTTATTTATGATTTTTTTTTTACATTCTACACTTCAATTGTTTACTGCTAATAGTGAAAACATCAAACACTCAACGAACAAGGCTAGATTGTTCGGTTTGTTTCCAACTCCTTTTTCAAACGTAAAACCGAAGGTCTACTCAATGAGAGCATGAGGGACATGTCTTCTTTTTATCGCAGAACTGACTCTCTCTCTCATACAAACTGCACTAGAACTTTCACTCACTGATTTCAAGTTTTTTCACTCCTAAATCCCTATACATACGCCTACCATAGTTAACAAAATGGTAATGATACACATCATGTGAAACGAAAACCCGAGGTAGTCATCCAAGACCTTAAAAACAAAGGTACAGGAACTTAAGTACAAAGTGGTGAGAATACAGATTCCCGACTTTCACCCCTCTTCCCTCCCTTCGCCCAATTCCAAAGGATTTTTTGTTTGTTTTTGTTTTTGTTTTGTTGATGCATCTTTTGCTGTAATACAGTGGTGGGCAAACAAATTCGTGAGATTTTAACATTAAAACGTGCTTTCTGCAATGAACGAAGCAGGTATAAACATTTTGCACATAACTGCCTTTAACCCGTGCAGATATCACATTTGATAGGTATGCGAGAAAAGACTTGATATCGCTGATCTTGATAAATCCCAGTATAAATGGATTAACTCAAAAACAACTATCTGTATGGAAAGAGGGATGTTTGCAATGAGTAGTAAACCGGAGACGATAAATGTATATGTATCTCCTTATTCATCATAAGACCTCTTACAGCTCGGCAACGCGCAGCTAGAACCCAACACAGAAAATGGTGGTTGAGGAGCGAGGGGGGATAGGGGGGGGGGGGGGGAGAGCTAGGAGACTGGAGGGTGGGGGGGAGGAGGAGGAAGGGGGGCTTGGGGGATGTGGGGGGAGGTGGCGGGGCTTGGGAGATGATAAGGGCCACACTCCAGAGGAACGAAACCATCGCAAGTGTGGTTTTTGACGGGGGGAAACGTGACTGTTGATCAACCTGATAACCGATCTCTCCTCCCAGCAGTAAAACTGTCAGTGCTTCGGGCTGGCCACTCTGTGGGATGGCTCTCCATCACAATGGACGTGATGACTAAGTCCGGGGAGTCAGTCACCTCTGAAACTATTTGATAGCTCCACAACGCCCCCGTCTTTCTGATATTGCCTTGGCCTTCTCAACTTGGAAAAAAAAAAAAAAAAGAAAAAAAAAAAAAAAAGAAAAAAGAAAAAGGGGGGGGGGGGGGGGGGGGGGGAAGCCTTCAAAGAGAACGGAGAAGGCCATTCAACTCATACCAGTCTTTATCAAAAGTGTAGATCTGAAAAAAAAGAACAACATGAAGCTGCGTTTGAAAGGGGAAGGTCAAGAAGAATTGACTGGTCCTAACAAACAGACAGCGTGTGATGGCGTGGGTTGACAAAAGTGGACTCAAAAATAGTGGAACTGTAAAAGAATAAAGCATGAAAATGTCAGGCATTATGAAGGGAACAGTTGGGTGAAGGAGAAAAAGATTGGGGGGGGGGGGGGGTCAAAAAAATGACAAAGATAATGAAACGGATAAGTACTTGGCAAAAAGATGTTAGGAAAGATTAGAAAGAGGACAAGCATTATGTGACTAAAATACTAGCATCTAATATCGAGACCTCTAAAGGGGACAAGCAGTATTAGACTAAAATACTTAGCATTTAATGTCGAGAACTAAAAAGGGGGGACATAGATTATTAGACAAAAATACTTAGCTTCAATGTCGAGAACTATAAAGGGGACAAGCGTTATTTGACCAAAATACTTAGCATTTAATGTCCAGAACTATAATGGGGACAAGCATTATTAGACTAAAATACTTAGCACTTAAAAGTCGAAAACTATCAAGGGAGCAAAGATCATTAGACTACAATACTTAGCATCTAATATCGGGAGAGAGAGGTGAGGAGGGGCGGGTAACTGGTGGTAGCATCTAATGTCGGGAGAGAGGTGAGGAGGGGCGGTAACTGGTGGTAGCATCTAATGTCTAGAGAGAGGTATGGAGGGGCGGTAACTGGTGGTAGCATCTAATGTCGGGAGAGAGGTGAGAAGGGGCGCGGTAAACTGGTGGTAGCATCTAATGTCGGGAGAGAGGTGAGGAGGGGGGCGGTAACTGGTGGTAGCATCTGATGTCGGGAGAGAGGTGAGGAGGGGCGGTAACTGGTGGTAGCATCTAATGTCGGGAGAGAGGTGAGGAGGGGCGGTAAACTGGTGGTAGCATCTAATGTCGGAAGAGAGGTGAGGAGGGGCGGTAACTGGTGGTAGCATCTAATGTCGGGAGAGATGTGAGGCAAACTAGTGGTCTGTCAAACATTTCAGAGACAAGACAATGACGACACCCGCACTGAGATTCACTGCGCGCACAACTAGAGTCGTTCATGTTCTAGTAGTTGTAGTAGTAGTAGTAGTAGTAGCAGCAGCAGCAGTAGTAGTAGGAGTAGCTGTGGTAGTAGTAGTGGTGGTGGTGGTGGTGGTGGTGGTGGTGGTAGTAGAAGTAGTAGTAGTAGTACGTTTTCATCAATGCATTTACATACCAGCGCAGTTACTGTTCTTGATCATCATCTTATAATCATCATCGCCATCATCATCATCAGTAACCTACTGACCAATACATATACATCATGTGTGTGCATGCGTGTGTAGATTCTGACTGTTTATATGATCAAAGTCGACTGAGATAGGTGGACGTGTTTCACATGCAAGAAAACAAAATTCGTTCTAATACAATGCGTTCGTGCATTTCTTCTCTTTCTATTAAAAAAAAAACAAAAACAATGACTGATTGACTGCAAAGATGAAACATAATGATCAATCTTCGGTCACCGTGACCTGACGAGAATTACTGTGAACACGCTGAGCAGCCGCGACTGTAGAAAGACTGTAGAGCCGTGACGAATGACTCTATCACTTTCCCAGCAGATCCCAACAGTTAAACACACACCACACAATCCACTTGTCTCTCTCTCTCTCTGTGTGTGTGTGTGTGTCTCGCGGCTCATCCATATCTGTTGGAAATACATCTGGGATACTATAATGACGGTTTTTGTTTTTGCTTTTTTTTTTTAACTTCCCGTCAACACACATTATCCGTCTTGATTACAACGGCCGTCATATTATCCGTATCGGATGCAACGGCCGTCAACATATTATTCGCCTTGGATACAAAAGCCAAAGCTCCCCCTTCTCAGTAACATTTCCAAGAGCAAGTGCGCACCACCTGTTTTTTACCTCGAATGGTGTCAGTACGAAAGAGCTGACGTCGTGAATCAACGTTTTATCCATGAAGAAAACAAGAAACACCCTCAATCATACATCCTCCTTGAAAGTAAATTATCGAGCTTTCTTTCAATGATGACAAAGAGGGGGGGGGGGGGGGGGGGGTAGAGGAGGAGGAGGAGCAACAACTGGGGTCATTGTGACCGAGCAACAGTGGGACCATGCTCACGTGCAACCAAAGATGGATGATGAACCTACGTCACTTTCCATGGGCAATGAATCCTGATGAAACTCTGAATTTTGCTGTGGTA
>JADBJO010015827.1:10000-42494 GCA_016801955.1 Conus betulinus | reverse complement strand
GTGTGTGGTTTCTGTCTGTGTCTGTATTGTCTCTCTGGTCTGTATCTCTGTCTCTGTCTCTCTCTGTCTCCTGTCACTATTGCCGCTCTTTCTTTGACTGTCTGTCTGTCTCTCTCTCTATCTCTCTCTCTCCTCTCTCGTCTCTCTCTCTATCATGATTTTAGATCACTTGTCTTTATATCATATATTCATAATCATTCAATTGTATGTGTGTTTGGACATATCAGACCTAGTTTTCATATTTCACCAACACACAATTACACATTTATGCGCGCTCGCGCGCGCGCGCGCGCGCAGCACACACACACACACACACACAACACACACACACACAACAAACATACACAGGGCGCACTCGTACACACAACAAACACACACACACATACAAGGCGCATATGTACACACACACACATACATTCTTTCGCTCTCTCTCTCTTCTCTCTCTCTCTCTCTCTCTCTCTCTCTCTCTCTGCGTGCGCTAGTGTGCATATGTAAAAATTCGTGTCTTCCCACGGGGTAGAGGGAAGAGGAATATGGTGGTCCGACTGGGCTGTAAAAAACAACGTGAACGGAATGAACTGGGACAGACTGCTTTGTGGACTTCCATGAGGACTTTAAGGATGAATGTGGGTTATGATGCTGATGATGCTGGTAATGTGTGGTTTGTGATGCTGGTGGTGGTTGATGATGATGGTGTGGGCTGTGATGCTGATGATGTTGATGATGATGGTGTGCGTTGTGATGCTGGTGGTGGTTGATGATGATGGTGTGGGCTGTGATGATGTGTTTGGCCGGCAGCCGGCCAAGAGTGTGCGCTGTCTGTCTGATTGATGCTGGTGGTGTTGATGATGATGGTGTGGGTTGTGATGCTGATGGTGTTGATGATGATGATGTGGTTGTGATGCTGGTGGTGGTGATGATGATGGTGTGGGTTGTGATGCTGGTGGTGGTGTTTGATGATGATGCTGCGGGTTGTGATGCCGGTGGTGGTGTTGATGGTGATGTGGATTTGTGATGCTGGTGGTGTTGACAGTGATGGTGCGGGTTGTGATGATGTGTTTGCAGCCGGCCAAGAGTGTGCGCTATCTGCAGTGCCCAGGGGGCGTGACGGTGCACATCCTCAAGAGATTTGTACGTTCAAGTACGACCTGTCCTGCGACTACTTAGTAAGTAGTGGCTGGCTGGCTGGTTGGTTGTCTACGTCATCATGTTTTCCTGACGTATGTCTGTGTCATTGAGTTGCGTCATCGTTGTCCTCGGCATATCTTCATTGTGTGTGTGTGTGTGTGTGTGTTTTAGTCATTTTCTGCGTCACATCATTGTCAGTGTCACATTGATGTCTCCGTCTTCTGTCGACAGTTTGTGTTCGTTTACGTCATTCATAGTTCTGAGCCTCATTACCATTGCGTCGCATCCATCATCGTTCGAAAGACACGTCATGTAAGTCACGTCATCATTGTGTGCGGTCTCATCATCGCGTGTTCAAGTCACATCATCGGTCTGTGTCGTGCGTCACGGTCTTGTTGAACTTCTCAGACTAAAAAAAAAAAACAAAAAAAAAACTTGCACCTGCTCACAGATTTCCGGCTTGAGGTTAGTGTACCGATCTATTACTACGTCATTGTCGTTGACGTGGGTGTGTCGTAAGTCCCTGGCATTATCTGTACGTCATGCAAAGGCTTCCTTCCAGTCTGCTGCCCCCTCTAAGACTGACGCTGTCATGCTGGTGGCTTATCCCTGCCCTACGTCATTGTCTCCAGTGACGGAAGCATTGTACGTCATGACACAGTGTGCGTCCTTTCCTCGCTGTCCTCAGTAGGAATGTAATACAGTTTCCTCTGTGTTTGACTTGCAATTATTGGTTTTTATCTCCCTTGGTCATAGGTGTGTGTATGTTTGTTTGAGGGGTGCGCACGTGCAAGCCGAAAGACGAATTGTAGATGGGAGGAAGACTAGGTGGGTGGTGGTGGTGGTATAGTTTTCGTGTGTGTGGGTAGAGTGTATAATAATTATTTTCTGTAAGCATTTCTTTAATAAACAGATGTGTACATAACAAATTATTGAACTGAAGCAACAACAAGCAAATGCTTACGATGTTTGCCAATAATTATTGTTCACGACGACATTGTTCGGAAGTATTGATTTTTCTAGTTATACGGAAACGGCACCTGTTCACAAAAATACACTGTTTGTGTATTTCACAAATACACTGTTTTGTGTATTCTGTACATTAATATTGAAAAAAAAATACAAACCCTGACGCCATTTTATGAAACATTGTCTGGATTCACTGTGAAAGGAAGGTGCCAGACAATTCCGCTTTGATTTTTTATTGGACATATGTCCATTAAAGTAAATGCTGTTGTGCTTACGAGTTGTCAGAGTTATGAGTCAAATGCAGTTCTTTCGTCAGATTAGCAAGTCTGTGGGTTTTAGTGAAGAGACGTCAGTGCAGAAACAGGCCCAGGCCAAAGTGGTTTCCCATTGGTTATCGGCCAGTTCCGTGTACACGAGTCTGAGAAACGAAGGTGTAGGTTTGCGATAACTGCGCGCGCGTGTGTGTGTGTGTGTGTGTGTGTGTGTGTTGTGTGTGTGTGCGTGCGTGCGAATTTGTGTGTGTGTGTTTTATATGCGTGCGTGTGTGTGTGTGCTGAAACGGAAAGGGTGGTGCAGGTGCGCGTCTCCGTGTTTGAATGGTTTAATGAAGAAGAAGAAAAAAGTGGAGGAGAGCGGAAGGAGACCCGATTTATACTGGAATACCTGAATGTAGTTGTCATATTAGGTACTGGCCTGTACGCATCACAACACGTTGAATTGCAAGTTACTGTACGTCTCTGCGTCATTGGGCGTCGGAAAACGCCCGTGACAGAACGGAGGATGCCCCTTCTAAGGCCTTGATTTGAGGTAGTTATTACGGGATTAAGTCGGCTATCCGTTTGGCTGTCTGTAAGACCTGCGCGCTGCAGTCTCATAGCTTGATAACAGGAGTTGTGTAGCGTTTGTGAACGGACTAGTCCGCGCGCGGTGACACCCTTGTTGACACCGAAACTATCGATTGACAGACAATTGTTGACATAGAAACTTAAAAATTTAAGACAGATTCTTAAACATTGATACCATTTAAGACAGATTCCAAAACAATGACACCCCCACAGAATATATACTTGCTGACTACCAATCCATCAAATGCTTTGTAGGTTCAGACCTGTTTACTCATATGATCTTTTTTCTTCTTTCATATCTAGCAAGGAAAAAATACGTTATATGGAATAAAAAACGATATTGCTAAATACGATACAAGAATCAGCTTTTCAAAATATGCCATATGGGGACAAAAAATTGAAAGTTTCCAGCTCTTTTGTGAATGAATCGTGATTCAGCGCCATATATTGTCCAGTGATTCAGAACTCGAGGAGGATTGTTGCTTATTGCAAAAAACAAGCCCAGATAATGTAAGCATATAACTGTTTAGTCCATGTGTGATGTGCTGTTGATTTGGCATGGCAATTCAGTGGAACTTCACAGTTATGTTAACAGTCATATAAACTACACACATTTTTGCTGTTCACAGAATAGAGAAGAAGATTACCAAACTGTAGTACCAATATGGTAGGAGTATGTCAGTTAACAATACATCCTGTCTTGATTGGAACAAAGAACTACTGAGGATGTTTGTGGAGATGCCATTCTGGAGCATCCATTATACCACTGAAAATGGAGACATTACTAAAGAGGAGTATTCTGAGTCTTAGGCAAGTCTGTGGGTGGTTTGTGTCTGTCGTATTCCTTTTTTGTGCTCCCAGTTCTTATAGAACAGGGAGCACTTTACAATGGGAACGAAGAAATGCTATCTGTCTGTTTGTGTGTCTGTCCATGGTCAAAAGGTGTTCCACTCGCTCCAGACAAAACTTCTGGGCCGATGTTTCTGAAAATTTGTAGGTATGTTCATTTTGGGTCATGGATGATGCCCAA
Organism: Conus betulinus; assembly: GCA_016801955.1. Classification (NCBI taxonomy): domain Eukaryota; kingdom Metazoa; phylum Mollusca; class Gastropoda; order Neogastropoda; family Conidae; genus Conus; species Conus betulinus. Next base: position 38,522 of record JADBJO010015827.1, on the reverse strand, counting down.
TATGTTTTTATTTTACCAGAATAGCCCGTTACTAATGGCTGCGATGGCCCAAAAATGGTTTTTGTTCTTTATGGAATATCTCAGAAAGTACTTAGAGAGTTTATCGCGGTGACGAAATACATTATGATGCATGTTTGATTGTAAGTTTCTTTATGACTCATGTTTGATTGTGACGTTTCTTGACATGTACACACGTATTCAAGATAAACTGGAAGTACGTTTATATGCTTTGCATCTTGTTTCTTGTTTTGTTTTGTTTTTTGGCTGTCCTATCTTCTGTGCCATCTCAGAGGCAGTGCATCCACGCCGCTCATTCCGACACACCTGCCACAGCCACAGCCCTGTCTTTCCTGCCGCTGCCCCTGCACCGGCAATCCACAGGGAGCAGTCGATGTCACCCACCAGAGGAGACACTGCCCTGCTGCCGAGTCATCCAGTGGTGTTCAGTGGCGCCTGTTCTGATCCAACATGCGCAGGACGCCACCAACTAAGCTCCTACTGACAACAATAATTGCTTAGTCATGGAGCCAGCATGATTGAGCTGTCCCTCTGGAGGATGCCACCGCGTCTGTCCAATAACAGCCCCCATGGATTGGCTGATACCAGTGACCTTGACGGAATCAAACCAAGGCCACAGACGTGGAGAGGACATCGAAACTGAGGTCACCATGAGAGCAGGGCATGGAGGCCCACAGAATTTAAGACTTGTTTTTATGCTGATCTATGAGAATGGGGATGATGAAGATGATGCTATGGATTTCCATTCCAGTCTGAGACTGCATGACAGGGCTGTACTCTATGCTTCCTTTCATAGACTGTCCTGGCATTAGCCAGGCCCAAGAGATAAGACACCTGCAGTGTTGGTCAGGAAAATTGAGCAACACTGTCAGAGACGCATCCATTTAAGTGAATGAAACTCAACTGTGTTGTCCCAGTCTTCCCAACTGAGCCTGTAGCAAAGTCAACTCTGGATAGGAGTGGGTCAGGGTAGAAAAATTGAGATATTTTAGATGTGGCTTGAGAGGAACATAATATGTTTGAGATGGCGAGAAGGAATATTGTTTTTCTTTCCACATTATTATTCTAGAACAGTATGTATTTCTCTGTTAATAGTGGCCTGATGTGGCCACTAGTAACAGAATGGGTAGATTTCAGATGCTGAACTTTTCTTTGAATTTAGAATTGCCAGTATTTAGCTTGCTAATATCAAGACATGCTCTTATACACACACAAAAAAATTGTTAACTGCAGGCTCACTTTTGCAAAGGTGTGGAGACATTCAGAATATATCTTTTTTTAAGAAATCTGGGGGGGGGCATGTAGATGTGGAAAAGTGAATTGCAGCGGATTCCAGGGGGTTTTACAGCAGATTTCATGATTGGATGCATGGGAAGTTTCGTAGAGACAATGCCCAGGATGAAGGGGATGCTGGCTGACAGTGTACATTTTACAAGCACTCTGAACAGGTGACGGGTTACGATTTCAAAGCAGACATCTGGAGTTTTGGCATCACAGCCATTGAATTGGCCACTGGAACGGCGCCATACCACAAGTACCCACCCATGAAGGTGAATGTTGTGCTCAATACAGGGCTGTGATTAATGTCTGTACCTTGTGTGAGAGCATGTACATGAAAATGTTTACCTGAAAGAAAAAACTGAGCTCTTCTGTTTTATGTACGCATTTTTTGTTTTGTTTCTACACAATTGCATAATAATCTGTGTAATGCCTATCTTTATTGGTTTAGAAATTATAATGATTGAGCAATATGTAATCGTAGCTCCTTAATTAACATTCTCATACTTTTTTATATCCTTTTATAATTCAAATTTTATTTAAGTTCTGGTGCTTCAGCATTTTGAAGAAAAATTATTGCAGTACCTTGTGTTGTAAAAACATGGAATCTGTGGTATTTTATCCGCAAAAAAGGACTTGGGGGAGGGGGTGGGGGGGGCTGGGGCTGTGTTGATAACAAATATTACCAGGATCGTAGGGCAAATGCAGATTTTTTTTTCTGCCCAAAACTGGCCACCAGATAGATTGATCAATTTATGTTGTTTTTTTTTCCCATACATCAGCAGCTATACACTTGTGTTTGTATTTTTGTGTGGTATGTGAACAAATGTGTATAAAAGGCTTCATGTTTACAGAGAAAGTTTTTGTTGTTGTTTTGCATACACTTTCATTCCAGGAAAGAAAATGCAGCCACCTGCAAAAGTGCATATTGCATGAAAATTGAAAAAATGCACTCCCCCCCCCCCCCCTCCCCCCCCCCTCTCTTCCACCCTATTTCCAACCAAACGTGTCTCTTGTTTTTTATTCATATGAGATTTACCTATATTGCCTGATTGCATCCACTTATAACTGTTTTTTTTTTTTTGTCGTATCAGATTTACCTATATTGCTTCATTTCATGAGGATAGAAGGTTCCTTCCACAAGTGTGACACATGTAACATCACCTGGGTTGGCTACAGGTGCTGATGCTGACACTGCAGAATGAGCCACCCACCCTGGACACCAGTGCTGAGGACAAGGACCAGTACAAAGCTTACAGCAAGATCTTCCGCAAGATGATTACCGAGTGTCTGAAGAAAGACCCTGAAAAAAGGTATCTTGCATCGTCAGACTCTGCTGAGGATCTTGGCCCAGATCTAAGAGTTCTTGTGGAGTGACAAGAGTTGCTGCAAGTCACCTTTCTTGAGTGGTTGATGATGCGGGCTGTTTGGTCACCTATGCTTAGGTGTGTTAGCTGCTTTTTGTGGGTTAAACCTAACGGTTTGGGTTAAAGGAAATATTCAGCAAATATTCAAGTCAGGAATGCAAAACCTGGTTGTTCCTGTCCATAGTTGATGAGAATGCTGTAGATTCATATAGGGGGACTACAACCACACAGTTGATGCATTGTGTTCTTCAGATGTCATGCCTGTCTCTCTCAGGCCTAGTTGACATCAGGATAAATTTGCTTGGATTGTCAGCATCACCCACTTTTATAACACCTTCCTCCCAACAGTCCAGAAAGTCTGTGGAAATTCATACCTCTTCAGCATTGTCATTGGGTTTCACTTCTCAGGGTCTTCTTCTTTTTTTTGTGTGGTAAGTTGGATTTGAGTCCCATTGTTCTTTTGTGCATAACTTTGAGTACAGCCTGGCTTTTCTAGGAAACGGAATGTGAATGGGGAAAAAAATTGAAAAAAAAAGTAAATGGTGATATTTGAACATAAACAAGAAATTTTAAAACTTTTGGAAATAGATTTTATTGTTGGTAACATTGAAAATGATGTTTTAAATCTACTTGCAGTGATCACTGAGTACATGGGTGCCATTTTAAAGAAATTTTTTTGTGGATAAATGTGAAACAAAATGCTACAAGATATAAAGATCCAGTTACTGGAATTGACTGACTTTCCATGAATTTATATTTTAACTCGGCTCACTCTTATAGGTCCATGTTTATATCAGAAAATGAAAAATGTTTAAGAAAATTAAAACTTTTCTAAAGGAAGGTACAAATCAAACCCATTAATCTTTTCTTTTTCATAATTTGAAATTAATCTGCATCTGACCATGTTTTCTGAAGTATAGGGTGCAAACATCTGACCATGTTTTCTGAAGTATAGGGTGCAAGTCTTCTGGATTAAACCAGTAATCTGGATCAAAAGAATCTTGAATATATAGTCTCCGGATCAGTTGGACTGTTCTTGTGTACTTTCCAGTTCAACAAGACTTTGTCGGGATGCTGTCCAGGCATAGATTATTTTTGGTTAATTTTCTTGCATAAAATTTATTTTGTATATACTTTCTTTTGTGGTATATGTTTTTAAATACAAAATGAATGTTGTAGAAAGAAGATTGCTGGTGAATGTAACCATTACCATGTTGATTTTGATTGTAAAATGTTGAAAATATTGTTGTGATGACCGAAACTTAGGTCGCAAAGTTACAAAAATGTCTTGAATTGGTAGAGTGACTTTCTGTCAGTGCAGATGAAAAGATGGTCCATTCTGTTCAGTGGAAGAAAAAAGTTGACGTTGTGATCAGGCATTTCAATGACATCTATGGTATTTATATTTTTAGATAAAACTGCCTTTCTATGAAATTAATGCTAAGTGGAGTAGTATGTCTCCAACAAAATTCAACGTCTGATGTCGCTACTGACTGTACATCTACAGATGGAATATGTGCTGAGGAGACTTAAAGGATTCATGTTGACACATGTCTGCCAGAACCGTTTTCCAGAGGTTTGTTTACAGTTCAGTCATTTACACTGAACTCTTCGTCAGTAAAAACATTGGCAGTTCAGAAGCAACAACAAAACTAAAGGATACTCTTGCATTTTGTTCTTTAATACTTGTGTATACACATCATTACTTACACTCAGGTTTTGTGGGCTTTTTTTTCAGACCTACGGCTAAACAGTTGTTAAAGCATGAATTCTTCAGGAAAGCTAAAGTGAGTACAAAATACTTAGTCCTCTGTGTCGTGTGTGTGTGTGTATTTGTTTTTTTCTCTGTTAGGTTGGAAGGGATTTGAGTTTGAATGTATTTTGATTTTTCCAGTGTAGAGTCTTGTTTCCCAGACTGGTGAAAATCAAGTGAATGCAGTATTTTATTAATTCAGACCATTTGTATGTACTATACTGTTTGTTTTTTAGAAATGTTTCTGTTGCTTTTGTTTTTTCTTTTTTAGAAAATGTTTAAAAAATGTATATACCATTGTATATGTATGAGACAGTTAAGGTCATGTTTGTAGTGTTCATCTGTTTAGGAATAATCTTGTGACAAAGATTCTATACAAGAAAAGCGTAGTGGTGGATGCATGAGATGATGAATCAAAGATGAATGATCCTTACAGTGATTCAAGATCAAGCGTTTCTGTAGCGTGATGATACAAGTTGGTATCCAGATAAGGACAGTGTAATGACAGTCAGTTGTGATATGTTTGTACAGGATCGGGAATATCTGAAGAAGACCTTGCTGTCAGAGGGTCAGACTGTCAAAACTCAGAAGGTAAGTATAGGATGTGGGTCACACTGTACACACTTCAGCAATGGTCATCTGATGAAGTGCCATGGACAGAGGAATATCTTCAGTCCTGTGCATGTGGGTTACCTAAATCTGAAGACCAAACTATTATAAAAGTCCAAACTGATACATATAATGGAAGTAATAGTTTATGTTGAAACCTGTTTGTTCTTTTTTTTTTTTTTTTTTTTTTTTTTGTCCATTTTGGTTTCTAGACAACACCCCTCCAGTGCGCATGTGTCATATGTTATTCATTCCACTGACACACAGTAGCCTTCTCCTCTGTGAAAGGTGGAGTGAGACTTAACATGGGTACAAGATCCTTTTTATGCATGTGCTCATACATGGCACCTTGGTTTAAAGTCATGTCTGAAAGACTAGGAGGGGACTGAAGTCTCCACACCTGTTAACTCGGAAAGGAAACTCTTCCAGCCTCAGTGTCTTGAGCGATTAAATCCCTGACCTTGAAACAAGAGTTTGACACCATACCTTTTCGCACATCCAGATGCAGGTTGTTTGATGAAGGAAGATTTTCAACAAGTTGATGCAGCTAAGGCATTCTTATGGCTAATGGTTTTGGATTTGTCATGACAGCAGCAAGTCAGGCCAAGTCAAGAACACTTTATTATCTCCAAAGAGAAATTAAGAGTGGCCATAAAAACAACATATCACAAATCACACCCACCCATGCACCCACCCACCCACTCGCACACACAGAATAATATACACACACATATATACAAACAAGCTTTCTGAACTGGATCTTATTCAAAGTTTAGTTATGAGTCGGGAACTTGTTTTAAGCGCATGCTGTCTCTCACTTGTGGAGTGCCTTTTGTTCAGGTCAAGCGTGTGCCTGGATCCAGTGGTCGACTGCACAAGACTCAGGATGGGGGCTGGGAATGGTCTGACGACGAAATGGATGAGAACTCCGTTGAGGGACAGGCTGCGGTGTCCATGGAGAGAGTGAGTGAGAGAGGACGAGTATGTAATGGGTCAGGGACAGGGTGCTAGTATCAAGGCCAGTACAATCGGTGTCGGGGTCAGTGCTGATAATGGTAGGATCAGTTCCAAGTCGTATTAGGATCAGTACAGGTAGTGTGTTGGGATCAGAACAGGTAGTGTTAGGGTTGGGTCAGTCAGTGTGAGAGTCCGTACAGGAAGTGTTGGGATCAGGTTGGGTAGTGTCAAGGTCAGTCCAATTGATGTCAGTGTTGGCACAGATATTGTCAGAGTCAGTACAGACAGTGTCAACATCAGTTCAGATTTTGTTTGCCAGGGTTAGAACAGTTAGTGTCAGGGTCAGTGCAACTGATGCCAGAGACAGTACAGACAGTGTTAAGTTCAGATATATTTCAGCATCAGTTCAGGTAATGTGTTCAGGTCAGTACAGGCAGTTTCAGGATAAGTGTAAGTACAGTGGGGATGAGTTGGATCAGGTAGTGCTGTTGTTGTGTGAGAGGATGAGTATGTTGTGTGCTTAGGATAGGGCAGGTCATGTTGTTGTCAAAGAGTTTAGAGTGTTGTGTGTTAAGGTCAGTGTATGTAAGTCATGCTGTGCAGCGAGTGGGGATGCGTGATTTGTGTGTTAAGGTCAATAGTTTACTGTAAAGATAAGTGCAGATAGCACTGTAGCCGAGTGGTGGAGTAAGTGTTACGTATGTTTGGGGTCATTACAGATATTGCTGTTGTTGAACGAAGGGATGAATGTTTCATGCCATTATGGTAGAGTTTTTGAGTGAGGGGGCAAGTGTGTGTGTGTGTAAAGTCAATATGGTCGTGCTGTTGTAGAATGAAGGGATGAGTGTGTGCGGTGTGCTGAAGGTCAGTACAGGTAGTGCTGTTGATGAGTGAGGAGATCAGTGTATTGTGTGTTAAGGTTTAGTACACATCATGCTGTCGCTGAATGAGGGCATGTGTGATCATGTGTGAGGGTCGGTACGGATTGTGCTGGTTTGAACGCCAGGATGAGCGAGTGGTGTCTTGAGTTGGTTCAGTTTGTGCTTTAGCTGACGTTTATTGCATGTACCCATGTCTGAAGTTTGCAGCTCTGAAGATGGACTTTCGAAACACATTTATTTGTATTGGTGAACAATTTTTTGTTCTTTTTAAAATTCCTGAGTGATTGCACAGCAAGACTTTAATGCAAACTGTCATAATGACACGCTAGTTTACTGTTTGATGTAGCTGTCAAACCTTCCCTACATGGGTTTTGTTTTTTTCATCTTTTTATTTTTTTTTTTTGAGTCTCCTGATTGAAAAAAGGTCTCAGGAGTTACTGATGGAGAAGAAAAAAAAAGAAAGAAAGAAGTGTTTTGTTTTGTTTTTGTCTTGTTAGTACAAAAATGCAGTTGGTAGGCACTGAAACAAGCACAGTAAATTTATAGCACACAAATGGTGTCTGTAAAGCCAGCCATTTTTGGTGGCATTCCCCCCTCTTCCCTCTCTGACCCTGCCCTCCTCATTGCCCTCTCTCCTCGCCTTCCTGTTATTCCCAACCCCACCCTCAAATGTATTTTCTGTTCCTCCCTTTTACTTGATTTTTATATTTGTCTATTCCCTCCTTATAGTCAATTAATAATGTTTGATAAATGTAGGTTAATTAAGTTCTGCCAGGAAAGGTAATTACTATGCAGAGAAGAATATACATATTTTTTTCTTCCGAATGGTTACATTTTATATTAGACGTCTATAATTAAGTTTTAAGTCACAGGCTTTTAAACTACAGGTCTCACAAATTTCAGTCAATGTCAGAAGAATTAAAAAATTTTTTTTTTCAGTTTGATGTTTATTAATGAAATGCAAAATCCCCAACAATTTGGTGCTATTTTGATTCATAAATATTGTTAATATTAAAGAGAACATGCTCTTGTTTCAACAGTTGGGAAAGTTTTTCTTGGCCTTCATTTTAATAGCTGTGCTTGAGCACAGATTAGATAAGAATGTTTTTGAAAAAAAAAAATATATATATATATATATATTCATGTGTTGAACCATTTCTTTTTAAGTTACAGAATGCTTGTAAGAAAGAAAGTCTGCATAAAGTTTGAAAAATTTTTCTACCAAAAGTAGTTCCATGTCATACTTGCCTGTGATGTGATGTTTGGTGATGTCCCACCTAAGTCATTTGTATGGACAGGTAAGTATGAAGAAAATGAAAAAAACATAACATCATTCATGAATTTTTAGTATCTCATCAAATCTTTTAGTGTGTATGGCAATTTGTTTGTTGATGTTTGTGTTGTGATATTAGACTGCCTCAGTATTGTAGTTGGTAGTATGTTTGTGTGTAAATGTGTGGTGTTGTTACTATATATGATGTTGTGGTGCTTGTGACCTTTTTTCCTGTGCCCTGGTCTGTTTCAGTCGCCCAGGGTGAAAAACGCCCCCCTCAGGAGGTGAGTGCTTGTGGTGGTTACTTGTTACTTTCTCTCTCTGCCTTGGTGGAGACTGTATTGAATGCTCGTGTTATTGGTAATGATGGATTTCAGCCATTTGGAGAATAGCAGTCGGTAAATGTTACTAGGTCTTCAGAGCTAAGTTGTCCTCTGTAAACTAACATTGTTGTGCAGACTGACTGCATATTTGTCATGGCGGGATCTAGTAAAGCATGCCTCAAGGGGCGTTATCTTTTTACCGTTATTTTGACTTTGGAAAATGTAACAACAAACTCAAAAGAAATAATTTAGTTGCTGTATAGGCTTTTTTTTGGTGTTTATCATGTTTGAAAACTGATTGAATATGTCTGGCACATACTCAATGCATTAACCAGCAGAAAAACGCACCTGTAGTGGTGACCTTGGATGAGTAAAATCTGCATACTTTCATGGCTCAGGGACTGTAGAGGTCATAGAATTTACGGGAGTTTTCCAGGAATGGAAATTACGGAATTATGGTCAAGTCGTGGAAAAGTCATGAAATGAAAAGAGAAGCCTTTAGAAATCCAAATGCTTGTTTTATTTTGTATCGTTTGTATGTTTTTGCCAGAATCAAGCAAAGATTTATCGTCAAAGATTTATCGTGTTGCTCATGTGATTGAAATGGCCTTTTTGGTAATAGTAGGAATATATTTTGTGTTTTTAAATTACGTGCCTCAGAAGGAACAAGTTCATATCTGTCTTTGTTGTGAAAATTTAACAAAATGAATTTGGTTGGTATTGAGAATTATCTGTATATTTGATACATGCACATTTTATTCTTCTTCACCATTCAGTGCTGGAAATAACCAGTGAACAAATAAGATTGTTGTGAAGTTTTTGTTGCTATGCTTCCTCTCTCTTGGAACCTTTCTCTGTCTTACACGTTTGTTTGCGTCTGTGTGGCATTGTGTTTATTCCTTTTCTTTTTCGTAGTTTTTTTTTTTTTTCATGTTTTTCTGAATTGGTCGCGCCGTCCAGGTACAGAGTGGCTCATTGAAATGATTGTAAAATAAAGGTGTGGTTGTGAGGATATTTTCCTTCGCTTACCACATGATCATCTGTGGACTGTTGGATTGTATCCAGAGTCTTGGGCTGACATTGTGACGCTGATATACCTGTACTGAACAAAATTCTTTCCCCAGCATATCATGTCCTGACATGTAACTTTTGCTGTGCAGCTGCCCCCTGTTGTTCCTTGTGACACGCCGGCGGCTGCCAGTGTGGCCGAAAAACCAGAAGAGGCAGGAACATCAATGCCTGGCCTGGCCCCATCCTCACAGGCTCCACCCCCTGTGGCAGAGGCAACAAACTCACCCTCTCTCTGAACCAACGCAGGCCATTGGTGATTCTCAGGTGAAAATTTAAGGCTGTCTTTTTGTTTTTAGGGTCTTGTGAATTTTTTCTGTAAACTGTGCATGTGCTTTTAGTGAAGTTTTTTTTTTTTTTTTTCTTTTTTCAATTTTTCGTGGCTTGTATTCACCCTTTCCTCCAACTGAACCCATTATGCTTGATTGATATTGAACTCCATTTTTTTTTTTTTTTTTTTTCGGTTTTAGAAAAATACATTTATTTCTGCACCAAAATCAAGACGAAACAGTTCTCTAAATTTGTCAGTGGTCGGATGTTTAAAGGTTTCTGCAATTTCTATGAAATTCATGCTGATTCCACAGCTGCCATTTTCTCACTAATTGACAAAACTTTGGCTGTCATTCATGATTATTGGTCTGTATTCTAAGTTCTAAAGTCTGTTTAAATCCATTATTGCGGTTTGACATTGAAATGTTGCTGTATTGTTGGTTTCTATGATCTGAATGGCTGGTTTGTGATATGCATGCAATTAGTGCATTTCATTTGGATAATGATACCCAGAGGGAACATGTGTGTTCATTTTTGGGAAACCATGGGGGATTAAACAACAAAGCATTTGTTAATACCTGATGTAAGCAAGGTGCTAATTTGTTTCCCTAATGAAGGGGGTTAATTAGTTGAAAAAAGTGTGACCAGCTTCTGTGTGTGGCAATTTATGAAGGTATTGCATAATGTTTTTTCCATGACGTTGACAAGAAGAAAATGCTTGAACATAATTTCCTTAGGAAGAGAACTACTTGCATTCACTTGTTGTTCTAGTTTTCTTTAAAAAAATACTTTACAAGCATTTTGTCCCTTTTTTTATCACTTTAATTGTTGTAAGTGTTATTGCTGTTATTATTTCTATTATTGTCTCCTTGACAGCAGCATGATGTGATGCTTTTTCAGTGCATGACAGTATATGTATGTATGATAAATTCCTTGAATTCATGTTTAAAAAAAAAAAAACAAAACTTTGTTCAGGGAAAGTCAATCAACTTGGTTCTGCGCCTTAGGAACGAAAAACGTGAGCTGAACGACATCCGCTTCGATTTCAAGCCGGGGCATGGTAATGTTGAAGCAGAATGGAGTGGTGGTAGATGATTTAGAGANAACCCAATTAGCTTGATTGATATTGAACTCCATTTTTTTTTTTTTTTTAAAATCAAGACGAAACAGTTCTCTAAATTTGTCAGTGGTCGGATGTTTAAAGGTTTCTGCAATTTCTATGAAATTCATGCTGATTCCACAGCTGCCATTTTCTCACTAATTGACAAAACTTTGGCTGTCATTCATGATTATTGGTCTGTATTCTAAGTTCTAAAGTCTGTTTAATCCATTATTGCGGTTTGACATTGAAATGTTGCTGTATTGTTGGTTTCTATGATCTGAATGGCTGGTTTGTGATATGCATGCAATTAGTGCATTTCATTTGGATAATGATACCCAGAGGGAACATGTGTGTTCATTTTTGGGAAACCATGGGGGATTAAACAACAAAGCATTTGTTAATACCTGATGTAAGCAAGGTGCTAATTTGTTTCCCTAATGAAGGGGGTTAATTAGTTGAAAAAAGTGTGACCAGCTTCTGTGTGTGGCAATTTATGAAGGTATTGCATAATGTTTTTTCCATGACGTTGACAAGAAGAAAATGCTTGAACATAATTTCCTTAGGAAGAGAACTACTTGCATTCACTTTGTTCTAGTTTTCTTTAAAAAAATACTTTACAAGCATTTTGTCCCTTTTTTTTATCACTTTAATTGTTGTAAGTGTTATTGCTGTTATTATTTCTATTATTGTCTCCTTGACAGCAGCATGATGTGATGCTTTTTCAGTGCATGACAGTATATGTATGTATGATAAATTCCTTGAATTCATGTTTAAAGAAAAAAAAAACAAAACTTTGTTCAGGGAAAGTCAATCAACTTGGTTCTGCGCCTTAGGAACGAAAACGTGAGCTGAACGACATCCGCTTCGATTTCAAGCCGGGGCATGGTAATGTTGAAGCAGAATGGAGTGGTGGTAGATGATTTAGAGATGACAAACTTTGCAAATGGTTTGATATCTGCCCAGTGCTAGACACCCAGCCATTCTCTGTGATTTTGCTTCTCCTTTCTCTCTGTCCTCTCTCATTCTCCTTTGTAAGTGTTTGAATGTATATTTGTTTGCTTAGCTGCTCAACAGATAGTCTTTTCTTACCCTTTCCGTTTATTTTTTTTCAGTGCCAGAAAAATGAAAGATAAAGGTTTATATTGGTGTCAGTTACTTTACAACCAAACAGGAATTTTTGTTTGCTTCTACAGAAGTAGTCATGATGGTGAGTGCAAAGTGAAGTATCAGTGTTTCCTGAGTATGAAAGAAAGAAGGGAAAAAACACAGTCTCTCCCCCTTCCGCCCCCCAACTTCCAATCCCAATACATAGAGAAGTACCAATCTTTTGTGTGGCCGGTATGTATCATGTTAGATACACAGTGTGTTTGCTTTCAGAGTGCCCTTGGACTTGTCTGAACCAGTCTCAGTATTTGCCATCACACAGGCTCACTGTGACATTGACCACTCCCCAAACTTTGAATTTCGGTGCTAGTTTATTGTGCAGGTGCTTGATATGTAATATCAGTTTTAGAGATTATGGCAAAGTAAATGTCATGATTGAGTTCTGCTATCTTTTCGTCTCTCACTCTGGTCTAGTCAGAGTGCCTGGCAGATATTCATTCCCTGCCCTCATTTCCCCTTCCTGTATTTAATACTGCTCCCCCCCCAATCTCTCTCACACACACACACACACACACACACACACACACACAACACATACACCGACACACACACACACATGCACACTCATTCATATACATGCACATACTTTCTCTCTCTCTCTCTCTCTCTCTCTCTCTCTCTCTCTCTCTGTCAGCAGCAGCAGTGGGTTCCGTGTTTTGTCTTTTTTTTTTTTTTTTTTTTTTTTTTTTTTTTTGCAAGTTGGTTACTCAGCATTGTTAACTTTAACATGATTTCTTTCAATCTTGAAGGGACACCTGCAGAAATACAAGAAAGCTACTTCAAGCTATCTTAAGAAGTGAATACCTTGAGTGTGAATTATATTTTGCTGTTTTAATCACCAGCAACTGAAAAATGAATGCTTTTAAATGCTCACAGAGGTATATGCTTACATATGGAAGGAATTTGAAAAAGACAACCTTAGGTAGACCATATGTGCAATTAACCATCAATAACACTAGAGGAAAATGGCATATGTCCTTGAAAGAAGTAAGCCTGATCACATTTGAAGTCTTGAAAGAAAGGTTTGTTTTAGGTTCCATGTCAGTGTTCCTTTTTAACTTTATGTTTATTCCTCTCATTTGAGAGAACTGTTCCCACTTTCTTGTGGGATTTGGTCTGATCACTTGCACTGCGTTGTTACTTAATGTTGTGAGAAACTACTGATGGCTGTTGACAGACGGCATGTTGTGTTTTCAGACACACCAGACAGTGTGTCACGTGAACTGGTGGAAGCGGGACTAGTCAGCGGTCGTGACATGATTGTTGGTAAGTGATTGCATTGCACAGTTGAGAGGGAGGCGTAGTGAGTCATTGAACGTTTGTAGTTCAGGAAAAGGCGGGTCGGGGAATGAAATGGTTTTTGTTAAACTGCAACTGGTGATTGATATCGACAGCTTGATTTCTTATGTGCAATCATTTTGTAAAACAATATGTTAATTACACGTTCTGGACCAAGGTTCACAAGTGTACGGAGTGGCAGCAGTTGGCTGTCCTGCCTTGTACCAAATGCTAGTCTGCCACAGCGTAACAAAGAATGCAGGCAGGTGGTAATAGCAAGACTGAGTGGGACAGTGCTTTGTGCATGCTCCTACAATGCCTCTTTTTCAACAGCCATTCTGTCTGGGCAGGCAGGTGGTAATAGCAAGACTGAGTGGGACAGTGCTTTGTGCATGCTCCTACAATGTCTCTTTTTCAACAGCCATTCTGTCTGGCCCTTTTACTCTCGTCACAGCAAATTTTTTTTTTCACTTTTTCGTTGACATTGATGTGTTTCATTGCTTGCATTCTTGAATGCTGAGGTTTTCTTTCAAGGTAGAAGCTTATGTTTATCATTTTGGGTGGTACTTTGAGAAAGATGTAGATTTTTTTTTTTCCTCTACCTTGGGCTCTCTTTGAAAAAAAAAAAAGCTCCCCCCACTCTCCTCAAAAGCCCTTTCTCTGCTGTAGTCTCTCTCTTTTTGTTCCGGTTTTTTTTCATTCCGTTTAGGTAAATCTGTCACTTTTTCTCTTTTGCTCCTTCCGCTTCCCTTATGTTTTCTTCGAGGTTCAGCTGGGGTTTTACCCTCACAAAACATGGCCAAACGAGGTTTGTCACCAAACTCATGGAAGGGCAAGGGTCCTCCAGTTTCTTGCTGAAGGTGCGTGACCAGTTCCAGACCATGGGCCCCCACTGGCCTTTTTCTTCCTAAGAAACCTGAAGGACATGCTGGGTGCAGCTTTCTGGAGATTTCCCGCACCGTTCACTTCTGCTTCAGGGATGTCTCACAGCTCCAAGAAGATGCCTGTAAGAGTATTGCGTCAGCTGTGGCAGCTTAGCCGTCTGTCTTGGCCATCTGAGCGATCTCATTTGAAAGATTAAAACCCAGTTAGCCCTCCTTCCTGGTTGAACTGTTCTGCACTTGTGAACTATAGTAAGTTTATGAAATTAAAAGAACATCTGTTCCTAACATCAAGCTAACATACTTTCTGTAGCTCACGCTAAAGTCCTCCCAGCTTTTGATTTGGCTTAAGTCTGGCTAGGTATAGGCAAATATGGTTATCTCAGTAGAAGAATTGTAGGAGCATGTGCATTGTGCCATCCATTTCAGCTGTGCTAATTCTGTATGTCAGCATTCTTCATTACGCCATACCTGACTGGTCTTTAATACAAGACTGGATAGCTGACAGCTGCCATTCTTATTAACATGAGCCATTGTGGAGCAACTGTACAGCCGTTAAAGCTTATCAATCAGGAATCTTGCCAGTACATAGCCTACCCTAGGCATAAGGAAGTATGCTATTGTGTAGACCCCTCATCATGCAGGAAATGCTTGTATGTAGTTCTTGGGTGGCCATCTTCAAACAAGAAGCGCAAGTTGTATATGTGCTATGCAGTGAATGGACTATGCAGCTAGAAGCAGTGATGATTCGGCTGGAAATAACCATACATTTTGAGCAAGAATTAATTCATTTAGAGAATTTGTAGGAAAATTTAAGATTGATGATTGCTAACAGCAGATGCCAAAGTTTCAAAGGCAGCAGTACTGGCTTGAATATAACAGAATGATTATTTTTGAGAAATAACCAGCGGCAAAGTTAAAAGGGTGTTTTATAAACATTCAAGCAGAAATTGGTTATTGCTGATGTTGTCAAAGATCGTCATCAACAAAGTTGATTTGGTCTGGTTTAAAATCAGTCTGTTTGCCAACTGAAAGGTCTTGAGGAAACCAGGTTATTAAAGTGTGAAATTGACATTCGACAAAATCTATTTGGAAACAAAAAAAAAGGAAAGAAGATGTTCAAATGTATGGTTTAGATTGATATTTCAATAATTTTCTGCAGTTATTTTGGGCAGGAAAGAGAGATAACAGGGCTGAGTTTGAATGGCAGTCAGGGGTCGGAGGTGCTGAATCTAGATCATGTAGATCGATTCACGGCGTTTGTCGGACCATTGTTTTTATGTTGAACACCATTATATATCAAAATCATAGACCAAGTAACTTTCAGAATCTATTTTAGATGTAACTTTCGTATGATTCAGGAATCAAGATTTTATTATGTCTGTGGGTTTTTTAAAGACTGAAAAACTCCCACAAGTGGTAACATTGAAACGATGGTGTCAGTGACAGACCCATTTTAGTGTAATTATGATGTTGTTGATCAGTCTTTTGTGTCAGTAACAGAATGTTTCATTCTTTTCAATATTTTTACATCTTCATTTATTTACAAGCCTGGAATTTGTTGCGGAAACGAAGATTCTTGTGTAAATCAAAATCGAAAACCATGGTGGAAAAAATTTCTGAGTAAAAAAAAAAAAAAATCGACTACCATTCTTTTTTTTTTTTCACAGCCCCTCGGTGCAGCAGACAACTTCCATGTACTCTTTACTCACCGAAGGAAAGCTCAGTGTAGGCTTAATGCGCGCAGTGCATTGTGGGTTGACCTAGATCTGGTCATTTCTTCAAGATAGAGGACATGCAAATAGTCAAGTGTGACGATGTGTTCGATGATTCAAAGGCAAAGAATAGTTGGAAATGAACGTAGATGGAGGTTGGAGAGGAGCTTTTAGCTGAGCAAATCGGAAAGGTCAATGTGGTAGGGACTGCCTTCTGTGCATTATGCCACTGCAACATCGTCTACAACCCGAGAGGCAGAATTGCTTAGAAGATCACAACAGAACTACTATGCATCGGAAATGGCGAGAGGCGTATAGCAGCTGTTCAACACTCGGGGGGGGGTGTGTGTGTGTGTGTGTGTGTGTGTAAGAGAAAACATTAAAATTATTAATACTTTATTGATACTGGTCTTTTACATCTTGACAAACCCACATTGAAGATGTACATTGTTTTGGCTTGTCTGTTATTTTTTTGCTTAGTTCACACCTTTCATTTTGTTTTTTCAGTGTGTGTGTTTTGGTCTTGATTGAATTCTTTTAAAAATGTCTTGAGTCAGATGATGGAGATAAAATTAGAAAACGAGAAAAAGTTATGTTTGTGGTCCAGGCAGTATGAACTTCTGTGCTTGCTTTACCTAGTTTACCTTGTACAGTTTTGTTATCCTTCTCAGTGTATGTTTATTTGTGCCTGATTGAAGTTTTTTCTGAAAAATCTTGAGTCAAATGATGCAGTTAAATAAAGAGGAGGTTATGTTTGTGCTCCAGGCAGCATGAGTTTCTGCCTATGTTTTGCTTAACTCTCAGTTTTTGAGATTTTGGCATGATTTTTTTGTAATTTTTTTGTAACATTCTGTGTATTATTTTTAGAATAATATTTTTGTGATGAATGTGTCTGTTTTGGGTTTTGAAAGGCGATGCATTGCTTCAGGTAACAAAAACGTTGTTTTAAATACCATAATTCCGGGAAGAAAACCGTCAATCACCGGTGACCGAAATTCAAGGGAAAGAACTGAAGAGAGTTAATTTTCTTGTGTTTGTTCAGTTAACCTTTTCAGTGTATATTTTGGGCTTGATTGAATTCTTGCCTTTAGTAAAAACTGAAATGATGGGGTTTTAGGAAAAAGAGAAAGCATGTTTGTGCTCTAGGCAGTATGGCCTTCTGCCCTTGTTTTGCTTTGTTTTCCATTTGTTAACTTGTACAGTTAGCCTTTTCAGTGTATTTTTTTTTTAGATTGATACTCAAGTTGGTGACAGAGGTGGTTCATAGAATCAAATATAACTTGCATCCTTGAGCTTAGATCAAGAATTTTTGTTTTGCTAATGAAAGGAAAAGGATTTATCTGCATTTTATCAGCATATGTCGCACATTAAAAACCTCTGTTTAACAGTAAATGGTTACTGTTAAAAGGACAGTGTGTGTCGTTTTCACTGTAATTTTTCAAGTAATGGTGTTGCTTTTGTTTTGTTTGAATGGTTATTTTTTTTTGTATCATTTTATTGAAAATTTGTTTCTGAGTCCAGTTATGTACAGTACATAACCATTCAATAGCAAATCATAAGGGAAAAAAATGATGAAAGGAACCTGATATTGGCCAACACACAAGATAAGACTTGATAAGATCAGGGGCCTGAAAAGCAGCCAGGGCTCTTGGCTCAGAGCTGGACATGGAAAAAGTTGGCCCAGGTGAAAATGGGTTAAATGGGGATGGGGAGGGGTGGGGAATTTAATGGCCTTGGCTGGTTATTGTGCTACCTGTTATGCGAATTTTTTTTTTTTTTTTTTTTTTTTTTTTTTAATGTTTTGCTCAAGTAAGGACAGGTAACTGTGGATTAAAGGCAGGAAGGTTTGTGAATATGGGAAAGTGGATTTTTTCAGTAGAAACATTCTGTTTGGATGTTTCAGTTGCTGCCAACCTGCAGAAGATCGTGGACAGTGCAGATTCCAAGCCGATCACCTTCGCGTTGGTAAGATATGTGTGTGTGATGGCCTGTTTCTATGTTCCATGTTGCTTTGAGGTTTGTCCTCCATTTCCTGCTTTTGTATGTTTACCCTTATTTTCTCATCACTGCTGCCTTCTGTACACCAAGTGTTTCATGCCACTACATAGTCCTTGCTTTTGCCTTTTATGTGGTTTAATTACACTTGCTCTTGCCTTTTACTGTGTTTATTTTATTCCTCTTTATTGCATTGTTGTTGGTATTTGATATTTGTATTTCTTTTCTCTTAATTAAGTGTATTTGCTTTTGCTTGCATTGTTGTGCCTTCCACTCATTTGGGTTTACTGCTAATTGACAAGCCTTTTTTTTTTGTCATGCGCTCGAAGAATGTTAATCTGTGCCTGGACATGAGTAAAATTGGATAAATATAATTTGTGCCTACATGCAAAAAGAGTTCCATGGAATAAATCATCTTTTTATGAAGAATCAAAATTACCTAGATCCACAAAGTGTACATCCCACCACGCTTGTTTGAGTCGCAGCACAAATGTTTGCCTTTATCATTGAAATTGAGGGCACAGACATGCATTGTATTGGTCTCATTCTTTCGACACCATCCATTTCAGGCATAAAATCATTTGAAAAAAAATGGGTATGACTACCACCTTTTCCTGTCCCCTCGTCTGTGTCAGACTAAATTTGGCATTCCTTTCATGGAATTGCTGTGAAATTTAAAAACACTTTTTTTTTTTTTTTTCAGAGGTAACCGTCTAGTAAAATATTATTGGAAAGAAAGTGCCATGCCCTATATCTTTTGTGAAGATCTGTATATTATTTGCTTGAGGGTGACTTTAATGCTAAATGATGTCCTTGTAGATTTTACAAAAATGGTCAAAAACATGTTAACTCTTTCATCCCTGCCAACCGCTAGAACGGTTTGACAAATCTCCTTTCATTCCTGAAAACCGCCTCAGCGGTTCAGAGAAACATACTCCTTTTTCCGCCCGCAAACCCGCTGCAAGGTGAAGATAGCAAAAAGTATGTATCTGTGCTTAATCCACTGTATATGTGAAATTAAGGTGAAGATTGCAAAAAATATTTATCTGTGCTTAACCCTCTGCCTGCCGCATGACTTTGTGGTACATGACTATGAGAATACCATGCCAAGGGAGGTAACTCTGCAACACTTGCCATAAAGAAACCTCGGTAAGAAATTTGCTTTAAACTCTCTTGACAATCGGGCGCCCGCTAGCGCCCCGCTGAGCGCCTGCCAGCGCCCGGTAAAACACATGGCAACAATGGGCGCCGCCATGTTTCTCGTAGAAAAGGAAGTCTCGTGAGAACGTGATTTCCTTCTTCCTGTAGCCATTTTCTACCGTCTGCAAAAAAACGCGAGTCGATGCGTGCCGTGGTTCTCGAGTTACGAATTTTTTAAGTTTTGAAGTCGAAATGCTGTTTTTCACCATGGCTAACCTTGATTTCTGCCGTTCTATAATGAGATTAAGTGATGGAGATACTGTGATTTGTAGAATTTACGGCATAAGACTTAGTGAAAGTGCTGGGTAATGAAGCTTAGAGTGACCTAGATTTCGACTGGGATGAGGTTCCAGGTATGATGAGCAACGATTCGGAAGAAAGTTCTGAAGAAGAAGATTTTTTTTTTTTCCCCGAGTAAATGGCTCATGTGACATTCTTCAAACTTACGATATAGCAACATATATATTCGTAGGAATTTTTAAAATTATTTTCATTTCATTCTTTTCCTTTCCTCTCTTTTAAATTATTTTTTTAATTGGGTAACCATGTTCAAATTACGGAGTTACCTATCTTGCCGATGGTTTTTCGGTGTAACTAAGCTCAGATAAGTGCATACTGAAGAGCTTCTAACTACTGAGGGGAAAAAAAAATACCACAGATTACTGGATACTGGACTAGAAATTGTGATGGAATTCAGCAAAATGTGCTTTTGCACAAGTGCAGTAAGCAATCGACGACTCCCCCCAACACACACACACACACTGTGGTGATGATGTACCTCTTGTCCATCTCCTGTTTGCTTTTTGATAAACGAGGCAGTTTTTAATTTAGGCCGAGTTTATGCTCATCCTTTTTTTTCTAGCTTTTGTGCAGCAAATAAATTTGTTTCTCGCTAAAAGTCTGCCAAAATTCCTCTGAAATCAAAAAGCTAAAGGTGATGCTCTCACAGGCAATTCATGGGACACTCCCATTGACTGACCGGGTTTCCTGGCTGTCAAAACAAGCGAAATTTTGGGGGGGGGCTTCACTACTTGTAGCCTACCACTCCAGTCAACAATTAAACTTTAAAGAGTCTCTAGCAACTTTTGTTTTTCGAATTTTCTTTTGAGGAGGGAGGGGGCTGGGCCCAGCAGCAATGGGCCATTCAACATCGTCATTGTCATTGCCGGAATCGTTATCGATTCTGGCTTCAAAATCAGTCAGCAGTGAATATTTATTTATAACTAGGTCAACATCGACGTCTGAATCATCTTGCTTCAGTCTTCTTCAAGAGTGTAGCCTCAAATACTCTCTCTTCATCACTGTCACATTAGAAAATGAATTCTGCAAGTTGCATAGTTACTTGATCGGCCATTTCCCTGAAAATCTTTGCGGGGAAAAAAAAAAAAGCCGAACTTTAAAAATTCACAGCAGCAAAACTATACCACCAAAACTTGTGCAACAAAAACCAAAATGGCATCCAGAAACATCATAAGTGGAAGATTCTTCTGTCGCGATTGCATTCTGGGATATGTGATGGTGAAAGTGAAAGTAGTTGACCAAGTATTCAAAGGTCGATCTCTGTCAATCCGGTATTCAGGAGGAAATTTCGCGGTCGATCCAGTAGGCATTGGGTTAATCCACTGTATATGTGCTTAATCCACTGTGTATGTGAAACTGAGGTGAAGATAGCAAAAAAAATATGTATGTGCTTATTCCACAGTATGTGTGAAATTGATCTCGTTCCTTCGTTTGATTCATTTTCTTTCGTTTCCCACCTTCCCTTTCCCTCATAATCTGATTCCTCATAATCTGCTGTGTAATTGGCTTTCTTTCTTTTTTTTTTTCTTTTTGTTATGCCTTAGTTTCTTGTGCCTTTTTGTTTTTCTTAAATATTTGCTAATTTACACACATTGAACACACATTAAGAAATCAGCTGACCCGTGCAGGTGGTTCTGAATAAGTGTGCATGCTTTTAATGCTAAGGACACTGTCACAGATTTACCAAGTTACTTGAAAGAGGGGGAAAATATCCTGTAAATGATGTAATTACAGTGCTTAAAGTGAGAAATGCTCCTTTTTTTTTTTTTTCTCCTTTTTTTTTTTTTTTTTTTTGTTTTAAAACATTTTTATTTCTTCATTCCAATGACCGTCAACAATCATGCAACGTATTTTGATCATTATAATTATTAAACATCTGGAAAAAAAAAAAAAAAAAAAAAAAAAAAAAAAATAAATGGAAAGTGAAATCAAAAAATGGAAAATCCAAATCAAAATCCCAAAGAAAAAAAAAATCAAATAAATCAGATAATCTTAAAGCATCAAGATTGCATTCACAACTGAACAAACAATCCACTGACCATGACACATACACCCCCCCCCCCCCCCCCCCCCCCCCCTCAACCCTTCCCTTTGAGGCAAAAAGAAAGCTTACATTCATTTAGATTTAGTTATATTGTTTTCATTCTTTTAAACAGTGGATATATAGCAAACAAACCCTTTTGTCAATCAGCATTCACAGTGATTTCTATACATACGCATATTTTCTATTTAGCTGAAATTATCCATTCTCTCCCACAGTTATTTTTCACACTATAACCCAACACAATACAGGATAATATCACATTATCAGTGATCACACTACCAACAATACTATCATAGTATTAACATTGATAAAAAAAAAAATAAATAAAATAATAAATACTGGTAATAATAATACTGATATACTAGTAATGATGGTAAAAATCTTGCTAAAGGAGAGAATGAATGAATTATTCTGGCTTATTCATTGGGGTCTTCAAATAAAGGTTTAAAATTTATCCATTTCATTTCACACTTGCATAGGTCATTATTAGCTGATGCTATTAGTCTTTCAAGGCTGAATCTTTCTTTGAGTATTTTTTTTGACACTGAAACTATTGGTGGCTTTTATTTATTTTACATCTATATATGTAGTTCTTTTTGCTATTAAGATTATCAAATCAAATACTGCATCAGTTTTTAAGTTGACTTCAGTTCCAATATGACTAAATTTTCTGAAAATTGTAGATTACACACACTGGACATTTTTCCCTAAATACATTTTCTAATGCTTTCCAAAACTCTTTAACATGTTTGCACCTCCAGAACATGTGTTCAATACTGTCTTTCTCTTGGTTACAAAAACTACACTTTTCATTATTAGTTATTCCCATTTCTTTTAATACTACTACATTAGTAGCTATAATTCTGTGAACAATTCTTATCTGCAACCCATTTCAGTTTGATATCTTTTGTAAAGTGAATTTTCTGGAAACACACATTCCAGGGTATATCTCTGTTTAACTTGTCAGCCCATTTGGTACAACAGTTTTGTCTCCCACAGTCTTTGTTTAATATTTTATAGTATACTTGGGATCCTTTTTCCGCTACATTGTATATCTTTTTGAGTGCTGCATTGTATTCTAAAGGGATATTATTCTCAATATGGAATCCTTGTTTTCTTATATAGTTTTTTTATTGATGCTATACAGCCAGCATATGATAGAAAGTCTATTTGTATTCTGTATTTTGCTCTAAATTCTTCCAGTGTTAAAAATCACCATTTGTCTTTCATTAACTGGAATATTCTATTAACATTCTTTTCATTCCAGCTGTTGAATTTTATCATTTTATTACCAATCTTAATGTTTTCATTGTATAAAATAGGTTCTGCTAATACTTCTTCAGCCTTTTTCTGGCCTTATTTAATATATTTGTTTATATGAGGAGAACACATGCTGCCAGAATACATTATCTTTGCTTTTCATACATAAGTAATTTGGAATATTCTTCTATTTGTTCAGTAAATGGATAGCAAGAAATCATAAAATCTTTCCATTTATGGCTTGTATTTTTAAGTCTTTTTAACCATGTTAATTTTAATGCTGCAATCTTTGCTTGTATATTTGGTACGTTCAGTCCCCCCTCTTTCATATCTTGAACAGCCGTCTTACGGCATATTTTGTCTCGTTTTCTTCCCCATATAAACCAGAAACATAATCTCTGTAGCTCTTTATAACAGAATCTGGGGGGTTCGGTAGCAGTAGCCAAAGATGAGTAAGTTTTGACAAAATTAGAGCTTTTAAAACTGCTATTCTTCCTAAAGGTGTAATTACTCTTTTCAGCCAGGTTCTGAATAGTGCTTTAACCTCAGTCATTTTTTCTTTGTAATTTCTTTGTTCCATTTCTGTAAGGTCTCTTTAGTAAACCATACTCCGAGTATCTTAAATTCATCTGGATCCCACATCATTTCCAAATGTTCCATATATTTCACTTTACAGTTTTTTTTACTTCCAAGCCAAATAACTTGTGTTTTTTTTCTTTTTATTTAAAAACAGTCCTGATGTCTTTCCAAACTTCTCAGAAGATGGATAGATTTTTCAAATGATATTTTATCTCCTTTGATCATCAGTTGTGTGTCATCGGCAAATTGTGATATCTTGTATTCATGTTTCCCAATCCAAATCCCTTTTATGTTTTTTTTTTCCTCTTTCATCATAATGGATAATATCTCCGCGCAAAGCACGAAGATATACGGTGACATGGGGTCCCCCTGCCGACAGCCTCTCTCAATCGAAAACCAGTCTGATATCTGACCATTCACAACAACAGTCGACTTAATATTTTTATATAAAATACATATCCATTGACATATACTTTTTCCAAACCCAAAGGCTTTTAGAACTTTAAACATAAAGTTCCAATCTAAGGAGTCGAATGCCTTCTCAAAGTCAACATTAATTAACATACCTGGGTATTTTTTGAACTGAGATGGTTTATTAGATCGTATATTAATCTAAATGTTGTATCCCATATATCTATTTGGGACAAAACCAGTCTGATCGTCACTAACTAGTATTGGAAGTACCTTTTTTATTCTGTTGGCTATACATGTTGATCCTATTTTATATATAACGTTTAGTAATGTAATAGGCCTCCAGTTTTTCACATACTTTTTTGGTTTACCTGGTTTGGGGATGCATGTAATTACACCCTCTCTTTGTGTTATGGAGAGCTCTCCCTCTCTATAGCTTTCATTCAATGCCCTAACTACTAGATAGCCCAACTGCTTCCAGAAACACTTGAAAAACTCTGCTCCGAATCCATCTGTTCCTGGACTTTTTCCCATTCTTCATGTTTTTTAATGCAATGCTTGCTTCCTCCAATGTTATTTCCCCCTCTAAAGATTCACGGTCTTCCTCTATTAAGTTCGGAATTCCATTAACTAAATCATTTATTTCGCATTTTTCTAGATCTCTTTTTTTGTATAATTCTTCATAAAAGTTTTTAACTTCCCTTTAATCTCACCTCTCTCTCTATTTCTGTTCCCTGAGTTCACAAGTTTTGTTATCTGTTTGCTAATAAAGTTGCGTTTTTCTAAGCTACAAAAATATTTAGTTATTTTTTCCCCCATCTGCAACCCATCTTGCCTTTGACCTCAACAATACTCCATTCATTGTCTTTTCTCTCAAAGTTGTTAATTCTTGATTATGCACTTCAAGTTCTTTCAAATCTTCTTGTGTTTTTTTGTTCCTTTTCTTCAATTTTCTTTATCCTTTGTATAACGTTTTTTTTTCTTTTGGGTTGATTCTTTCTTCTTCATTGTTGCATAGGAAATAGTCTTAGCTCTTATTTTCATAAGTAAAAAATCAAGAAACGTCCCTATCAGACACCGTCAATTTTATATCTGAGTCTTTCGCATCTCTTGATGATCATTGTAATCTTCATTGTTTTTAGTGTATTCTTTTATTACGTTTTGGATTTCTGTGTTTACTTCGTCCAAGTATTTTTTATCTTTTAACAAGGAGGTATTGAATTTCCAGAAAGTACTGTGTTTAGTGTCTTTCCCAAATTCAGTTTCAGGGTGATCAATGAATGATCCGACCTATACCCCGGTAAGATATTTGTATCCTCAAAATACCAAATCAAATAGTCTGATAAAAGAAAGAAGTCTAGTCTACTTTGTTGTAAAGGTGAAGGCCGTTTCCATGTATACCTTCTGCTGCTTGGATTATTTTTTCCTCCAGATATCTGTTAATATTAGTTCAGTCATCATATCTTCAACAGCTTTCTTGGCCTTGGGATTATTAACATGTTTGTAATTGAAACAGTCAATTTCTTGTTCTAGTGTAACATTAAAATCTCCGACGACTATGATATTGTTATTATTGTACGCTTTTAATTTATGTGTAATTTCCTCATAGAAGGCTGGATTGTCCTTGTTAGGTCCATATACATTTACTAACAGCAGCTCTTTCTCCATAGTTGTAAAAGCTATAATGATATAATTTCCATTTGGATCTGTTCAACTTTGTTTATTTCAAATTCAAAGCTATTATTAAAAAGGACCGCAACCCCCCTGGAAGATGAACAATGAGATGAGAAGAAGCATTTATAACCCCATTCTGATTCTATATATTTGTGCGTTTCTTTTTGAAAATGTGTGTCCTGTAAAACAGTATATAGAAAAGCTCTTTTTTCTAAGGTAATGAAACACATCTCTTCTTTCTTGCTATTTCCCCAGACTTGACAATTTAGAGATGATATTGTCAAGGCGCTGGTATTGTCTGTTCTATTATTCATTATGCATGTTAAAACGCCACACTTTATTTATTTGTATAATGTTTTCATCATACTGTATATGATTATAGAAATTAAACTTATTTTTAGACAGCCGTTTGTCAGGGTCATGTTTCAGTGCCTGTAATGAAAACACACATGTTCCAACTAACACACTGCACTTAACTCCACTAATCCAACTTACAAAATGCCAAAAACAATACTCATTGATTCTTTGATAAAAATACACACACACACACACACACACACACACACACACACACACACACACACACACACACAAACATCCTCCAATTCAAGTGTAACACCCATTCAACATTGTATACATCATTGTTTCCCCCTTTAGAAAAAATATGCATCTAATAACCAGGAATGTGAATGATCTTGTCCATTGTTCAAGAAGTACATCAGTTTGTTCGAAGTTGTAATATCTTTTTTATATTTGCCCCTTTCCCCATTCCCTTGCATTCTGCATTCAAACCACCGCTCACAGTCACACTTAAACATAAGATCTAAACACAAAAAAGAAAACCATAAAAAACACATATCATACTTATCTTGGGTTCACCATCCATACACAACACCATTTTATGTATCATAATGTATATTTCTATCATATTCATTGCCAGGCAACAGAACGATGAAAAAATGTTAATACCCTGGTTCTTTCTTTTGGTTCACACCACTGAAAGAGAACTATGAATAAGACCACTTCAGTACATTATCTTTGTCAGGTGAAAAAAAAAAAAAAAAAAAAAAAAAAAAAAAAAAGGTATCCTTTCCTTGAAAGTCACTATTAAAAAGGAAAACAAACAAACAAAAAAAACAAAAAAAACCCGATGAAACCCCTGTTCATCAGTGTTAACTGGGACACAAGGAAAGGGCTCAAACAGCCAGTGTAATCAGAGAGTCTTTAGGCAGGACATACCGGCACTACATATACCTAAAACAGTATCACTTCTAGCCTATCCTACAGTCATGAAACACAAATAAATTTAAAAAAAAAAAAAAAAAAAAAAAAAAAAAAAAAAAAAGCCAGAGAGATGGAACTAAGTACTTTTAAAGTAGCCAACAACAGACTGACAACAGCAGCCTACAGCTGGACATTAACGGCCATACTTAAAGTTTCGAACAGTGAAAAAGTGTCTTTACCATCCCAATGTGATGACAGAACAACCCAGCATTATTACACAATCTATAGTATACTTTGGATTTTGGCAATTAAACTCCTGAAGCATGAAATGAAACTGATGATTCCAATTTGAGTAATCTTCCATTTTTTTCCCCTAACCGATCAAACAAACGTGTCAGTGGCTACTTTGCATCAGCCTTGACCCTTGACCCAATCTGAACTTCCAAATGACACAACACTTTAATCTAGAATCTACAATGCCCTTGATATACAAAAAAAAGCTTAGTTGGAAATAAACAAGCAAATTTAAACCTTCTAAATGATTTTAAATAACCAAAATACTTCATAAACTTAAAAATAAATGTTCAAAACGGCATCTAAAAACTATGGCTATCCCTTACTACATGTCAAAAAAAAAAAAAAAAAAAAGTTCAGTTTTAAGACAGACAATACTTTAACCAGGGTCACTTTATGACTAGGCGTAGGTCTAATCTTGCACAAGCATTTACTTCTTTGTCCATGTGGCACGTTCAGCAGAATGTTTGAACTCTGCTGAGGATTGAACTTTGACGATTTTACCATTTTGCGTTTTCATAATGACTGAGCCGTTTCTGGTCCAAGCTTGTGCACACACACTGGTATCACTTTTCACAGTGCATAGTAGTGTGTACGCTCTGGGAGTGAGATCTTCTACAAATACTGTCTTAGTACCTTTAAGACCTTTCCGCGCATAGAGCACAGTATCTCGAACACGTCGCGACACGAATCGTACCACAATCCCTCTCGGTTTGTTGGTATCTTTGGTGGAGTCGGTAGATCCAGCAGGTCGATGTGGTCCGACTCGGTGCACAGCCTCAATCTGCTCGCTCGTGACTTTCAGCTTCAGTTTGGTGTTAAGCAGAGACAGCACCTTTGCTTCACACTCTTCCTGGGTCTCAGTTTTCGCCTCTTTCACCCCATATATCCGCATATTATTTCTACGTACGTAGGCAGACACTTCTTCAGATCTGCGATCTGCAATTTCTGCCAGATGTCGGGCTTCCACAAGCTGTTGCCGTAGGTCCTCTTCTCTCTTCTTTGCCTCTGAGACCTCTCTTTTCAGCTTATCATTCTCCAACTGAACAGTAAAAATGCTTGCTCGGAGTTCGTTCACAGTGTCACAGAGTTTGCACAGTTTGTTCATGATATCCGAGTTGCTAACTTCACGATCACAGCCCTCTTCAATTGGAAAAACTTCCTCTGCAACAGTTGCTTCAGTCATGTCCGAGTTCCCTTCCCTCTCCCTATCAGCCATTTCCCCTCCCAGAAACTGAATCAAAAATTAGTCAACACTTTTTCACTTGAAGAAACAGGAGAGCTAGTTAGTGTGTCTCAATCTTTTTTTTTTTTTTCTTTTCTTTTGACTTAAAGATTATTGAATCGTCTGACGCACTAGACACTGACTGAGACGAATCTCTGAACCACGTTGATGTTTACGTTTGCTGACGCCATGTTTTCCTTCCATGTCTGAGTTCACAGTTAAACACACATATCATACCAAATTTCACAGCACTTCAATCCTGCTGACTGGCCCAAATACTTGGCGTTGGTGTTGATGGCAGAGAGAGAGAGAGAGAGAGAGAGAGAGAGAGAGAGAGAGAGAGAGAGAGAGAGAGAGAGAGAGAGAGAGACGCTTCATT
>JADBJO010015827.1:0-5000 GCA_016801955.1 Conus betulinus | reverse complement strand
GCACGCGCGCGCGCACACACACACACACACACACACACACACTGTACACGTTCTCCTAGGGAAAAGTAACCGGTTTTCAGATAGAGGGATACTGTTTTCAGACAGAAGAATACTGTTTTCAGACAGACGGATACTGTTTACGACGATCTTAACCGATTCAGTGTGACTAAATGCAAAATAACATAAAGAAGTTCAGTATTGTACCGTATAAAGCAATAGATAGCGCTGCAATGCAGTTCAATAGAACACTACACAGAACGGTGCAGTGCCAGCAATACTATGTCATACGGCCAGGTAAGGTGATGTTGTTTATGGCCCAGCCCACCGCAAAGAGCCATATTAGAGCTGTCACCGCGTTGAAGCCAACTCTCAACTCATTAAACAAACCAAAAACAACAATAACAACAAAAACAAACCAACAAATAAACACAGAAAAAGCAAAAGAAGACACCCCACCGCCCCACCCCCAAAAAAAGAAAGAAAAAAAAAAGAAAAAAGAAAGACAATTCCACCACACAACCCTTTAAAAGACACTTTCTTAAAACACATCGGAAATTTGGTTAAAAAAATCTTTCTTCTGTAAAACCTTAGATCACATGACAAATGTTGGTCTTCAAAGATCACATCAGGTAGGACATCTCTGAACAATGTTTCCAAGGTGTCTGCCTCACAATGTTGATGTCTTACATCATGCAAGTTCCAACACTCTAAAAGAACCTGTTTCACAACGCCATATAATGTCACACTGCGCAGTGTAGTACAATAAAGTGTAATTCAATGCAACACAGGACAGAATATTGCAAGGCAGTACATTACAACACTGTACAATGCCATACAGTCAAATACAGCACACTACACCGTATAGTACAACACAATAAAATACAGTACAGTACAAAGCAGTATAGGACAGTATGACCCCAGTACACCACAATACAGCACAGGAGAGTACAATAATACATATTGCATCACGTTATGATGCATTACACACAATGCATGACAGTGCAGTACGACACCATACAACAGTACACCACAGTACACCACAACACAGTACAGTACAATCATACATATTACATCATATTATGACGCGTTACACAGAATGCAAGAGAGAGCAGTATGACACTATATAACAGTACACCACAGTGCACCACAGTGCAGTACAATAATACGTGTTACATCACATTGAGATGTGTTACATACAAAGCATCATAGTGCTATACGGTACAATACAACAGTACCCCCACAATACAGCACAGCACAATAATGCATGTTACCTCTCATTATGACGCGTTACATACAATTCATGATAGTGAAGTACGACACCACACAACAATTCAGCACAGTACACCAGAAAACAGCACAGTACACCACAGTTACAGCACAGTACACCACAGTACAGCACAGCGCAATAAAACACAGAAAATTTCAACATTGGACAGCGCATATACACTGAAACGACAATTTACAATACAGCACAGAACAATACCAAACACTACAACGCAATACAACAAAATATGATACAACATAATACAATGTGATACTATGTACACAAAAACGACATGTTAGAACAATATAAAACACTACAATGCAGTACAATAATTTATAATGAAATATACTACAATGTGATAGCGCGCGCGCGCACACACACACACACACACACACACACACACACACACACACACACACACACACACACACACACACACACACACACACACACACACACACACACATTTCACTCCAGTAGAACAACACACACAACCCTATCAGTACAGAACCAAATCAACTACTGCTGTACAACGCTGTTCAGGATCACGCAAACAGCCAATACATTCCAGTCCAGTCTAGCAACGAGCTCACTACCACCACCCCCACACACCCCCACCCTTCCTCACCCCACCCTCCCCCCACCCCACCGTCCCACACACCCCACCCCACCACATCCCCACACATCGCCCCCACCCCCCCACCACCACCCCTACGCCTCCCACTCTCCCACACACTCCACCCCACAACCCCCCCACACCCCACCCTTCCCCAACTCACCACCCCCACACACCACCCGCACACACACCCCACCCCACCACCCACCCCCCCTCCCCCCAACCCTTCACCCCTACACACCACACCCCCACCCCCCCCCTCCCCCCACACACACCTTAGGCGTGAAGAGGTAGGTCCTGGTGAACTCCAGGGCCAGGTCTGTGGCGGGTGGTGTAGCCATGGGACTCCTGCACGTTGTCGATGGCGCGCAGCATGGAGGGCTGGTCCAGGTAGCGCTTGAGGTTGAACTGCAGGTCCACGCGGTCGTTGTAGGTCACCAGGCCCACGCGCGTGCCGTTCTCGCCGATCTGGAACATGGACACCACGTCCTTGACGAAGTGCAGCTGCCGCCGGAAGTCGGGCCCCCAGATGCTGTTGGAGGAGTCCAGCAGGAACACCACGTCGGCCGGCTTGCCGCTGCAGTACTTCCACATGGCTGGGGAACAGAGAGAGAGAGGGGGGGGGGATCATCATCATCATCATCATCATCATCATCATCATCATCAACATCGTCGTCATCTTCATCACCATCATTGTCATCATAATCATTGTCGTCGTCGTCGCTGTGTCGTCGTCGTCATCCTCCTCCTCCTCATCATCATCATCATCATCATCATCATCATCATCATCATCATCATCATCATCATCATCATCATTATCATCATCATCATCATCATCATCATTGTCGCCATTGTCGTCATCGTCATCATCATCATCATCATCATCATCATCATCACTGTCGCCATTGTCGTCATCATCATCATCATCATCATCATCATCATCATCATCATCATCATCATCATCATCATCATCATTGTCGCCATCGTCGTCTTCGTCGTAGGAAGTAGACAAGGAAATAAAAGGATCAAAGAAAGATTAAGAAAAGAAAAGAAGGGTAAAGAAACCGTCGCAGCAACAACAAACACGACGACAACAACAACAACAGTATCAGCATCAGCATCAACAGCAACTACGACAGAAGCAGCAGCAACAACACAAGACAACAACACCATCAAAAACTAGCGACAACATCACTTTGCCAAGGCCGCCTTTATCAACAACAGTATCAGGTGAACCAGACAGGCGTGCAAGAGGGAACATGTGTAACAAAGAGAGAAAAGAAGAAAGGGCCAGAAAGAACAGAAAGAAACAAAGAAAGAAGGAAGGAGAGAGAAAGACAGAAAGAAAGGAAGAAAGAAAGAACGAAAAGAAAGAAAGAAAGAAAGAATAAAGAAGGGATGGAGAGTAAGGAAACTACATGAAGATAAAAATGACGGAGGGAAAAAAATTGGAGGTGTGTGTGTGTGTGTGTGGTGGGGGGGGGGGGGGGGGGGGGGGGGGGGGAGGGGGCGAGGGACGAGCGGAATATAAAGATTAAAAGAAAAAAGAACAGAGCTAGAACAAAAAAAAGCTCCCTTTCTCATGTTACGTCTTGATGACTGAGACAGGTGTGTAGTAATCTTAGGTCTTAGCTTTATGGCTGGCAGGTCCCAGATTTATACCCCCCCCTCCCCCTCCCCTATCTCCGGCACCCGTCATGCAGGTGTGGCGCTGAGATATTCAGGAAGGTGTGTGTGGTGAAGAGGGGAGGGGGGAGAGGGGCAGGCTTTAACTGCCTTGGCCTGGGGTCACTGTCTGTCCACCTTCAGTAAGGATCGTCCATAAATAGGGAGAACAGCGGGGATTTGTGGAGAGCGAGCGAGAGCGAGCGAGCGAGAGAGAGAGAGAGAGAGAGAGAGAGAGAGAGAGAGAGAGAGAGAAGGAGAGAGAGAGAGAGAGAGAGAGAAAGAGAAGAGAGAGAGAACAATGAACAATGAACAATATTTTAATATCCAGAGGCCACTGGTCCTTAGAAAGGCCAAACTCATACATGAACACGCGTATACAGAAAGTACTGGCATATTGAAGCATAAATGGTACCACTGATATGAACAAACGGGCTTGACATCCTTAGGCATTTTAACATTATGCGTTCTCATCACCATATTTTCTTTTTCGAATGGCATAAAAACAAATATGAAGAGAGTTTTCTGATTGTTTCTACTGATCCATTTTTGATCCGTTTTTCTTTTTAAAAAACATCGGTATACTGACTACTTGCTCCACTTAAATATTTGCGTCTAATACCAGAATATAAGGGGCAAACATAAATAAAAACGACGTTCGTCTTCGACAACATTTTCATGCAGGGCACAATTTGTTCACAGTTTCACTAAATGTTTGTTTAAATAATGATCCATTCATCAGAAGAACACCAACACGCAACTTTACTAGACAGTCTCGAAAACATCTATAGTCTACAAAATCACTAAAATCAAAGTAATGTTCAGGTTCAAATGATGTTTGAAACAGACGGTACACTGAGTAAGTGTCCTTATTCATCACTGAGCTGCACCAGTCCTGCAGATAGTGATCAATCATTCTCTGTTTAAACAAAGAAATAGAAGAAAGATCACATCCTACTCATTGGTTTAACCCAGCGAACCAAACCCCAGGCTAAACAAAGTGTTTTAACCATTGTTGCCCAGCATACTTTACCCTTTGTATTCATATTAAGGAGCATTGAATACGCCTAGCGTGGGATTCGAGACATATCCATTTTAAGAATCTGCAACCAATATTTAATGCATCTGACAGCACTATTGATGTAAAGAGGGGATCGCCCTGTTTCCCCATATACAAACTTGTTAGGCAGTTTTAAAGAGACTTTAAGAAAGCGTTTACGTGCAAGTGAACGCACCTTTGTCAATGCTGCTTAATCTATGTAGACCCCATATTTCAGATGCATACAATAATACAGACTTAACTTGAGAATAAATTTTTTTTTAAAGAAGCATTTCTTTGAAGTGTTGTCTAGTTTACTGACGTATTTAATGCACTGCACACATGCTCTCCTGCCCTTCACCGCCAGAGCCTCAACGCCTCTATTCAAACTCATTTTAGTCGTAAAAACAAAGTAT
>JADBJO010015826.1:38022-42495 GCA_016801955.1 Conus betulinus | reverse complement strand
AAGAATTATAGCACAGTTCAAGATAACAGTGCATTAGAGCTCAGTACACAACAGCGCAGAAACATCACAGCACAGTCTAGGACAGCACAGTATAAAACAGCACTGTACAAACAGTACAGGGCATTACAGCACAGTACAGAGTAGTGTAAGGCATTACAGCGCCGTACAGAATAATCCAGGGCATTACAGCACAGTAACATATCACATAGCATTGCAGATAGCACAAGAAAGAACATGATATTACTGCACAGCACGGGACAGAACATGGCATTACAGCACAGTACAGGATAGAACATGGCATTACAGTACAGGACAGCACAGGACAGAGCATGGCATTACAGCATAGTACAGGATGGAAGATGGCATTACAGCACAGTACAGGACAGAACATGGCATTACTGCACAGTACAGGATAAAACATGGCATTGCAGCACAGTACAGGACAGAATGCGGCATTACAGCACAATGCAGGATAATACAGGGCATTACAGCACAGTACAGGACAGAATGCGGCATTACAGCACAATGCAGGATAATACAGGACATTACAGCACAGTACAGGACAGAACATGGCATTACTGCACAGTACAGGATAAAAAAGGCATTACAGCACAGTACAGGACAGAATGCGGCATTACAGCACAATGCAGGATAATACAGGGCATTACAGCACAGTACAGGACAGAATGCGGCATTACAGCACAGTACAGGATGGAACATGTCATTACAGCACAGTACAGGACAGAACATGGCATTACAGCACAGTACAGGATAGAACATGGCATTACAGCACAGTACAGGATAGAACATGGCATTACAGCACAGTACAGGATAGAACATGGCAATACAGCACAGTACAGGATAGAACATGGCATTACAGCACAACACAGGATAGGACATGGCGTTACAGCACAACAGGATAGAACAAGGCATTACAGCACAACACAGGATCGAACATGGCATTACAGCACAGTACAGGATAATACAGGGCATTACAGCACAGTACAGGATGGAACATGGCATTACAGCACAACACAGGATAGAACATGGCATTATAGCACAGTACAGGATAGTACAGCATTATTGCACGGTATGGTATAGCCAGAGAAGAAACGACATGATGACACATGGCACAAGATCACAGCACAAGGCATTACAGCACAGAAAAGGACAGTATACAGCAATACAGGAGAGAACAGGGCATAGCATCACAGTAAAGTATAGTATGGTTCTTAACAGCATGGTATAGAATAACATAGAGTATTACAGTAAAGGACATTGTACAACAGGACTCTGTAGTCTATTACGGCACGGCACGGAACAGTATAGCGAATTACAGCACAATGCACGGGCGTAATAGTGCAGTAGACTGTGGTACAGGCCATAGTATTACAGTACGGGATGGTACATGTTATCATAGCACAGTGTACGATGGCGCAAGACGTCTTGGTGATGGATAGTACAGGGTATTACCGTACAAAATAGCACTGTATGATACATGGCATTAAAACACAGTACACGATAGTACAGGGCATTACAGGACAGCATAGGACTGTACCTGGCGTTGCAACACAGCGTAGCACAACGGGATGTTTGACATTACAGCACAGCTTTGAACAACACAGTATATGGCATTACAATATATAGTATAACACAGCAATGTACATGGTATTATAGTTTCAGTAAATTACAGTACTATACAGGGCATTACTGTACGATTTATTGCCACACAGTATATCACAGTACAGTACATATCATCGTGGTACAATACAGGATAGACCAGGCCATTACTGCACAATACAGGATAGACCAGGGCACTACTGCACAGTGCAGGATAGTGCAAGTCGTTAAAGCTCCCTAAAGCACAGTACTGTATATTGGTGTACAGGGCGATACAGAACGTAACAGGGCATTACAGAACATTGTACCACATGTATACATTGCTGGCAAGAAAGGGCATCAGGGCATGTTACAGTATAGGGTAAAATAGGACCGTGTGGGACATAACAGCACGGTAAAGAACATCATACAGAGCCTTAAGTCAAGACAAGACAACACAGCACATTACAGAACAGTGCATGACAACACAGCACATTACAGGACAGTGCATAACAACACAGCACATTACAGGACAGTGCATGACAACACAGCACATTACAGGACAGTGCATGACAACACAGCACATTACAAAATGTGCACGACACGACAACACAGCACATTACAGGACAGTGCATGACAACACAGCACATTACAGGACAGTGCATGACACGACAACACAGCACATTACAGGACAGTGCATGGCACGACAGCACAAACTGTGACAGGACAGTGCATGACAAATCAACACAGTGCAGGATAGTGCATCACAACACAGCACAATGCAGGACATTATAGAACAGTACTGTATTGCACAGTGCACCCCAGGACAGTACGTACAGCACTGTTCAGGACAATGCCCATGGCACAAGAAAATACAGGGGATTACAATACAGTACGGGATAGTACAGTACCGCGTACAACAGTACACACTCTACAGGGACCGGACACTTCACACACACGGTTCAGAGCAGTACAGCACAGTACAGGACGGGACAATGCAGTACACACAGGGCAAGGCAAGACAGTACATGTGTACAGTACATTACAGTACAATAACACGGTTCAGGAAGGACAACAGAGTCAAGTATGATACATGACAGTACAGTATTGTTCCATACACCAAAAGACATAATGCCGGTGTCATTAAATAGGTACCATACAAACACAAACACAGATTCAGAAATTATGCAACACTTCAATTAGGAAAGGCGGTAGGGCCGTTCTTATCAGTAAATCTGAAAGAGGTCCACGGTTTTTTCTCCTGTATGGCTAGTTTCATGAAACAAGGTGAATTGAAAATTTTCCTTCAAACTGAAGGGGAAAAAATAAAGAAGGCAATATGGACAGAATACTGTTGTTCAGATGGCGTTGTGTACAGGAAAGGGGAAAAAAGAAAAGAAAATTGTGCAAGTATGGCAAGCTAAAAGAAAAGGAAAGTAAAAAAAAGAAAGGAAAAGGTAGAATATTCTGTCAGGATAGCAAGATATTTGAAAAAAAAAGACAGAGAAACAGCTAATTACTACTGAAAGAGCAGGATGTGTGTGTGTGTGTGTGTGTGTGTGTGTGTGTGTGTGTGTGTGTGTGTGTGTGTGTGTGTGTGTGTGAGAGAGAGAGAGAGAGAGAGAGAGAGAGAGAGAGAGAGAGAGAGAGGGAGAGAGAGATGTTCTCAATATAGCCAAGTGCGAGAAAAAAAAAAGGAAAAGAAGACAGAAAAATGCTATCGGGATAGTCAGCCACGAAAAAAAGAGAAAGAAAGGAGACAGGTGGGTGCTGATGGGTTAGCCAGATGTAAGAGAGAGAGAGAGAGAGAGAGAGAGAGAGAGAGAGAGAGAGAGAGAGAGAGAGAGAGAGAGAGAGAGAGAGAGAGAACGCTGTTGTTTAGATAGTGAGATATTAGATAGAAATAAGAAAGAAAAAAAACGACAAACAGAAAATTGTTGCTAGGATAGAAATAGGACAGCCCTTCTCTCTCTCTCTCTCTCTCTCTCTCTCTCTCTCTCTCTCTCTCTCTCTCTCTCTCTCTCTCTCTCTCTCATGCAGGACATTCTAGTAGTCAGCTGAAGGGGAACAAACCATACAATAACTCCTTCCCTTTTTTTCCCATTAGAGACACATTTCAGTAATCAATTGAAAGGGAACAAACTATACAAGTACGTCAAGAACTTTCTTCCAAGGTCAAAGATCGTCCGTCACGCAGTAATGGAGGTCATTTGGTCATCCTGAATCTGGACGAAGTGTAGTGGCTGAGAGCCTGTGGTCAGTGGCCAGTGATCCGCTTTCAAACAGCCATCATCTGCCATGTTGCGCTGTCTCCCTATCCTCATCCTCCTGATCTCTGTAAGTTAAATCGCTGGGTGATTAGTTGGTAGTTGGTGATTAGTCGCTTGGCTGGTTGGTTGGCTGGCTGATGGATTGGTTGGCTTGTTGGTTGGTTGGTTGGTTGGTAGGTTGACTGACTGGCTGATGGATTTGTTGGCTGGTTGGTTAGCCAGCTGATGGGTTGTTTGGTTATTGTCGGTTTGTTGCTGGTTGGTTACGCGGTTGGTTGCTTGGTTGGTTACGCGGTTGGTTGCTTGGTTGGTTACGCGGTTGGTTGCTTGGTTGGTTGATTGATTGGTTGGTTGATTGATTGGTTTGGTTGACTGGTTGGTTGGCTGCCTGATTCGTTGATAGGTTGGTTGGTTATTAATTAGTTAGTTGGGTGATTGGATGGTTGGTCGATTGGTTGGTGGGCCGGCCGTTAAGTTGGCTGGCTGTTCGGTTGGTTGGTAAACTGGCTAGCTGGCTGGCCGAATACTGTTTGACTGGTTGGCTGGTAGACTAGTTGGCTGGATGGATGGATGCTTGGTTAGTTGATAGATTGGCTGCCTGTTA
>JADBJO010015826.1:28022-33022 GCA_016801955.1 Conus betulinus | reverse complement strand
ATCATAGGCTGGACAGTGTTGGAGGATGTGTTCTGGGGTCTCAGATCCAATGCCTTACGGACTTTCATCTGTGTGGGCAATCTTAATTCGGCTGAGGTGGCTCAGCAGTCGGGAGTGGCCAGTTAGCAGTCTGAATAGGATTGCTTGCTACTATCTCTGGAGCCGACGGATTGGATCAGCACTACTGTCTACACCCAGCCTTCTCCTCACTGGGATGTGGATGACAGTTCTGGCCTCTCTGTGTAGTCACTGGGTGGCTGACCTGTTCCATACTGCTGTCTGACTCGGTGACCCAGTGACCCCACAGTGGGATGGAATCATATGGTGTACAATGATGTATCATCTTCAAAGATCATGGCGGGGTTTTTTATGTTTATCAGCTGCTGTTCGCTTCTGTTCCTCCGAAGTCCCTGCAGTATCTGCAGTCAGTGAAGAAAGCAGTCTTAAGTCATGGGTTGTTTGACTTGGGCCAAACGTTAAGGATATCTTTCTGATCATATTTAGTCGTTAATTTCTCACTGTACTGTTTCTGGTAAATCCCGGTGACTGTTTGTATTTGTTCCCATGTCGAGGGCAGGATACAGTTCTGAATTTGCCCGGTGTGTTGGCATACTGGGTGTTGATTTGTCCTGTGTGTTGGCATATTGGGTGATGATTTGCCCAGTGTGTTGGCATACTGGGTGTTGATTTGTTCTGTGTGTGGCATACTGGGTGTTGATTTGTCCTGTGTGTTGGCATATTGGGTGATGATTTGCCCAGTGTGTTGGCATACTGGGTGTTGATTTGTCCTGTGTGTTGGCATACTGGGTGTTGATTTGTCCTGTGTGTTGGCATACTGGGTGTTGGTTTGTCCTGTGTGTTGGCATATTGGGTGTGATTCTCCAGTGTGTTGGCATACTGGGTGTTGATTTGTCCTGTGTGTTGGCATATTGGGTGATGATTTGCCCAGTGTGTTGGCATACTGGGCGTTGATTTGTCCTGTGTGTTGGCATACTGGATGATGAATTATCCTGTGTGTTGGGATAATGGGTGATGATTTGTCCAGTGTGTTGGCATACTGGGTGTTGATTTGTCCTGTGTTTGGCATACTGGGTGTTGATTTGTCCTGTGTGTTGGCATACTGGGGTGTTGATTTGTCCTGTGTGTTGGCATATTGGGTGATGATTTGCCCTGTGTGTTTGGTGTGTTGGCATACTGGGTATTGATTTGTCCTGTGCGTTGGTATACTGGGTGTTGATTTGTCCTGTGTGTTGGCATACTGGGTGATGATTTGTTCCGCGCGCATGGCGCACTGGGATATGATTTGTCCTGTGTCTTGGCATACTGGGTAATGATTTGTCCTGTGTGTTGGTATACTGGGTGATGATTTGTCCTGTGTCTTGGCATACTAGGTGATGATTTGTCCTGTGTGTTAGCATACAGGGTGATGATTTGTCCTGTGTGTTGGCATAGTGGGTAATGATTTATCCTGTGTCTTGGCATACTGGGTGATGATTTGTCCTGTGTCTTGGCATACTGGGTGATGATTAGTCCTGTGTGTTAGCATACCGGGTGATGATTTGTCCTGTGTGTTGGCCTACTGGGTGATGATTTGTCCTGTGTGTTAGCATACTGGGTGATGATTTGTCCTGTGTGTTGGCCCTACTGGGTGATGATTTGTCCTGTGTGTTGATGTACTGGGCGATGATCTGTCCATAATGTCAGGGTACCAGGTAGTGATTTGTCTTGTGTATCGATATACTGAATGATAATTTGTCCTGTAAGCTGAAGTATTGCATGATACTTTTTCTCTATGTTGATGTATTGTGAGGTGACTGGTCCCGTGTGTTGATGTGCTGGACGACAATTTGATTTAGTGGATGATGTTGATGTAGTGGATGCTGATTTGCTCTGTGTGCTGATGTGCTGGATGACAATTTATCTTGCATGATGATGGGGCGGATGATGTTGATGTGGGTGATGGTGATTTGTGTCTGTATGTTGATGCTGTGAGTATTGATCTGCTCCGTGTTGATGTAGGGATTTTGTCTTGTGTGTTGACATTAGGGAGTGATGGTTTGTCCTGTGTGTTGATGTGGGGATTTTGTCTTGTGTGTTGACATAAAGGGACGATGATTTGTCCAGTGAGTTGTGTAGGGATTTTGTCTTGTGTGTTGACATCAGGAAGTGATGGTTTGTCCTGTGTGTTGATGTGGGGATTTTGTCTATAGTGTTGACATACGGGGACGGTGATTTGTCCTGTGTGTTGATGTGGTAGGTGATGATCTGTCTTGTACGTTGCTGTAGTGCTTTTGTACCGTACGTTGACTTAATTGGTGATGCTTTGCCCTTTGAATTGATAGTGTGAATGTTCGTTTATCTGTCTTGATAAACTAAATGATGTCCTGTATGTCTATGTACTGAATAATGGTTTGTTTGTGTCTTGATGGACTTAATGAGGATGTGTCCTGTGTGTTGATGGATTTGGTGAGGATGTGTCCTGTGTGTGTTGATGGACTTGGTGATGATGTGTCCTGTGTGTTGATGGACTTGGTGATGATGTGTCCTGTGTGTTGATGGACTTGGTGATGATGTGTCTTGTGTGTTGATGTACACGGTGATGATGTGTCCTCTGTGTTGATGTACAGAGTTATGATGTGTCCTGTGTGTTGATGCAGAGGGTGATGATGTGTCCTGTGTGTGTTGATGTACACAGTGATGATGTGTCCTGTGTGTTGATGTACAGGGTGATGATGTGTCCTGTGTGTTGATGTACACGGTGATGATGTGTCTTGTGTGTTGATGTACACAGTGATGATGTGTCCTGTGTGTTGATGTACAGGGTGATGATGTGTCCTGTGTGTTGATGTACAGGGTGATGATATGTCCTGTGTGTGTTGATGTACAGGGTGATGATATGTCCTGTGTGTTGATGTACAGGGTGATGATATGTCCTGTGTGTTGATGTACTGGGTGATGATATCCTATGTGTTGATGTACAGGGTGATGATGTGTCCTGTGTGTTGATGTAGAGGGTGATGATGATGTGTCCTGTGTGTTGATGTACAGGGTGATGATGTGTGTCCTGTGTGTTGGTGTACAGGGTGATGATGTGTCCTGTGTGTTGATGTACAGGGGATGATGATGTGTGTCCTGTGTGTTGATGTACAGGGTGATGATGATGTGTCCTGTGTGTTGATGTACACGGTGATGATGTGTGTCCTGTGTGTTGATGTACACGGTGATGATGTGTCCTGTGTGTTGATGTACAGGGTGATGATGTGTCCTGTGTGTTGATGTACAGGGTGATGATGTGTCCTGTGTGTTGATGTGGAGGGTGATGATGATGTGTCCTGTGTGTTGATGTACAGGGTCATGATGTGTCCTGTGTGTTGATGTACAGGGTGAAGATGATGTGTCCTGTGTGTTGATGTACAGGGTGATGATGTGTCCTATGTGTTGATGTACAGGGTGATGATGTGTCCTGTGTGTTCTTTGATGTACACAGTGATGATGTGTCCTGTGTGTTGATGTACAGGGTGATGATGTGTGTCCTGTGTGTTGATGTACAGGGTGATGATATGTCCTGTGTGTTGATGTACAGGGTGATGATGATATGTCCTGTGTGTTGATGTACAGGGTGATGATATGTCCTGTGTGTTGATGTACTGGGTGATGATATCCTGTGTGTTGATGTACAGGGTGATGATGTGTCCTGTGCGTTGATGTACAGGGTGATGATGATGTGTCCTGTGTGTTTGATGTACAGGGTGATGATGTGTCCTGTGTGTTGGTTACAGGGTGATGATGTGTCCTGTGTGTTGATGTACAGGGGATGATGATGTGTGTCTGTGTGTTGATGTACAGGGTGATGATGTGTCCTGTGTGTTGATGTACAGGGTGATGATGATGTGTCCTGTGTGTTGATGTACAGGGTGATGATGTGTCCTGTGTGTTGATGTACACGGTGATGATGTGTCCTGTGTGTTGATGTACAGGGTGATGATGTGTCCTGTGTGTTGATGTACAGGGTGATGATGTGTCCTGTGTGTTGATGTACAGGGTGATGATGTGTCCTGTGTGTTGATGTGGAGGGTGATGATGATGTGTCCTGTGTGTTGATGTACAGGGTCATGATGTGTCCTGTGTGTTGATGTACAGGGTGAAGATGATGTGTCCTGTGTGTTGATGTACAGGGTGATGATGTGTCTTGTGTGTTGATGTACACGGTGATGATGTGTCCTCTGTGTTGATGTACAGAGTTATGATGTGTCCTGTGTGTTGATGCAGAGGGTGATGATGATGTGTCCTGTGTGTTGATGTACACAGTGATGATGTGTCCTGTGTGTTGATGTACAGGGTGATGATGTGTCCTGTGTGTTGATGTACACGGTGATGATGTGTCTTGTGTGTTGATGTACACAGTGATGATGTGTCCTGTGTGTTGATGTACAGGGTGATGATGTGTCCTGTGTGTTGATGTACAGGGTGATGATATGTCCTGTGTGTTGATGTACAGGGTGATGATATGTCCTGTGTGTGTTGATGTACAGGGTGATGATATGTCCTGTGTGTTGATGTACTGGGTGATGATGATCCTATGTGTTGATGTACAGGGTGATGATGTGTCCTGTTGTGTTGATGTAGAGGGTGATGATGATGTGTCCTGTGTGTTGATGTACAGGGTGATGATGTGTCCTGTGTGTTGGTGTACAGGGTGTGATGTATGTGTGATGATGTGTCCTGTGTGTTGATGTACAGGGGATGATGATGTGTCCTGTGTGTTGATGTACAGGGTGATGATGATGTGTCCTGTGTGTTGATGTACACGGTGATGATGTGTCCTGTGTGTTGATGTACACGGTGATGATGTGTCCTGTGTGTTGATGTACAGGGTGATGATGTGTCCTGTGTGTGTTGACGTACAGGGTGATGATGTGTCCTGTGTGTTGATGTGGAGGGTGATGATGATGTGTCCTGTGTGTTGATGTACAGGGTCATGATGTGTCCTGTGTGTTGAT
>JADBJO010015826.1:13022-23022 GCA_016801955.1 Conus betulinus | reverse complement strand
TCAGTTGGCGGCAGTTCGGCTGACTCCGACGGGCTGTGGCATAAAGCGGGGCTGTAAAGCGTGACATACTGCGTGTTCCAGGTTTACAGTGATTGAGATCAATGTGTGTCCGCAACATGCTAATTGGTTTTGCGGGTTGGTGTTATCTGGGTGTCCATTCTTAAACCTTTGCTTTCAACTTACCAGGAAACCTCTGCGCTTTGTGATCAGCTTATAGCTGGGCAGTGGTGTATGAAGACAGACGCATGCGTACATGTGCTCGCGCACACATATGCACATGCGTGCATTCGCACATCCAGACTCATGCACGTGTGCATATATACACGTATACACATGAACGCACACGCGCATACACATACACAGATGCGTATATGCCCACATATAAAGGCACACACACATACACACATATATGTACACATACATATGCAGGTACGTGCGTATGTTCACACAACCCCACAAATCACACACACACATGCACATGCACTTCTGCACACGCACACAGGCAAGCGCACACACACACACACAACACACACACACACACACACACACACACACACACACACACACACACACATATGCACGCACGCGCACACATAAACAACAAGCACGCACACACGCGTTCGGACTCTCTCTCTCTCTCTCTCTCTCTCTCTCTCTCTCTCACGCATATGCACACACGCACATCACACACACATGCGCTCGCGCGCGCGCGCGCGCGCACCCCCCCCCCCCCCCCCCACACACACACACACACACGCACGCACACACATGGGCCCGTACCAACACATTTATACACACGCATGTGTACATTCACTGCACACACGTACAATGGTAATAATGGCTCAATCAATGTTAGGTAGGTACTCAAGGTCTGACCAGCGCGCTGGGCTGCGTAGGTCAGACATCTGCCAAGTCGTAGCCACGAGAACCTGTTCTTCAATTCTCTCATCTTACTTATTGATTCATTTATCCATCAGCTTTAAATCATGTGCAGTGTGATCTCAAAACTTACCGGATGTGGTGTAGCGTCTCTCTCTCTCTCTCTCTCTCTCTCTCTCTCTCTCTCTCTCTCTCTCTCTCTCTGGTATTGGCTCCGTCTTGTTAAACTCCCATCATCCAGGATTAGTAGGCAGGCATATACAATGTTATTAAATCAACACGAAAGTGGAAGACAAAATTGGGTTTTTCAAGTAAAGAAATTTCTATTCGAAAATGGTTTTGAAAGAGCGTCTGATCTCATCCTATCAGCAAGTTTGGCATTCCGAGATGGAAAATAACGAAAAGTATACATGGTTTTTACAGTTTAATAGTGATTTACAGCCTGAAAAATATCTACTAACAATTACACGAAAATGGCACAGGGATTCAATGGCACGATTCCGTACCAGGACACTTGGTCTTGACGCAAGTCAACATTGGTATATAACTGAAACCCGAACTGCTATTAGGTGTCCGGTATGCAAAGAAAATGATAGAGAGGATGAATTCCACTTTTTCTTTTGTTGTAAAGAATATAAAGACATACGAGAGAAATATGATGTTTTTAGAACACCGTTTGCAAGGAGGCGTAACTTGGTCGCTTT
Source organism: Conus betulinus (assembly GCA_016801955.1). Taxonomy (NCBI): domain Eukaryota; kingdom Metazoa; phylum Mollusca; class Gastropoda; order Neogastropoda; family Conidae; genus Conus; species Conus betulinus. The sequence goes on along the minus strand of JADBJO010015826.1, from coordinate 21,439 downwards.
GCTACAAACAGATAAAACAGAATATATAAGGTCCATGGCAATGTTTATTGCCGAAGCAGTTAGTAGGCGCAAGAAAAAAAAAAACATTGCATTGCCTAAAAACAAAATAAAAAAATAAACAGAAAGTACAAAAAAAAAAAAGTAAAATAATGTATGGCTGTTTTTTCAGCGATTATATCTTCCCAGTTGGTTTGGAGGCCTGTTGGTCGCCCTTGATGTTGCTTAGGGCCAGGAGCCTTTCGTTCAGTTATTGATTGTTTCATTTTGGAGCCTTTTTTTTTTTTTTTTTCCTTTTTCTTCTTTCTTGGTGGTTTCATAGAAGAATGTATACCCCCATGTCAAATAGCATGTTACTTGCTGATGACATTTCTCTTCTTTCCCCCCATCTCTCTCTCTCTCTCTCTCTCTCTCTCTCTCTCTCTCTCTCTCTCTCTCTCTCTCTCTCTCTTTCTCTCTCTGTATACACACACACACACACACACACACACACACACACACACACACACACACACACACACACACACAACACATACATGCATACTTTGTCGTATTGAACTTTGTCGTATGTTGTGAACGGAACCAAGTCTAACCCTTAAACGTTTCAAGTAATCAGAGAATGAAAGAAAAATCATAAAAACTGTCACAAAGAAACATCATAAAAACTCATTCATTCTCGTCCGAATCTCATAGGGCAGATTCTGTCGGCGTTTCAGTGGACTGCACTGGTGCTGACCCCATGGACTGACCTGTAGGTATCATGGCTGCTAGGAACTGTACATAGGAAATACAGCTAATAAAAAAAAGCTGAATTAAACGTCCCATTCTGTCACAATTTTCAAGTTTCACCATGAAGAGGTAACAGATACCCCGAAAGAGACTGACTCAGCAGCGGCGCAGTGTCTCCTGTCTTGGGTTTCCCCACGATGACTTAACAGCAACTGCTCTTGGGACTGCGATGGAACAAGACAAGGTGTGTAACGGCATGCGGCTAATGAGCAGCTTCGGAGCACGAACGTAGGGAGCATGACAGATGAGATGGTGTTTCAGTAATCAAAAGGGGTAGGCGTCACGAAGCTCTGACAATTCTCCTTTCCCCAAGTCGGCAGCATTTCAGCATTCACTCCCTTTACTCCACCTCCTGGAGACAGTGTTCTGGCACTAGGAGAATCCTGAAATCAATTTATTGTCAGATTAACTCAAGGTTGTACTGACATTTAAGAAAACATTATGAACAGAATACCAACGTTTTTCATTCAAAGCAAAGAAGCATAATTAACACACAAAAATACGCTCGCACACATACACATACACTCACACGCGCGCACACATACACACACACACACGCGCGTTAGACTTGGTTCCGTTCACAATTCTCCAAACCTTCTTAAAAACGATGTAAATTGCCATTTGGAAAAGGTGTATAAAGATCACTTGAAAGTTTTTACGATGGTTCAGTACTAGATGATCGTAACACTGCGCAGCTTTTATCATACCAACCTTAAAAGGGAGAAATTGTATCATCTTGGGAAAAACTTGTCGATTTTTTTACCGCAGAACTAGTAGCCATTCTAATGTCTCTAAAGTATATTCAAAATTCTTCCACTAAAAATTGTCAACTTCTGCTTTGTAGTGATTCTAGATCAGCGCTTTCTGCTTTACAAGCTCCAAATTCAAAGATTCGTAATGAGATAATAACGGAAATAAATTACGTAACGCACCTTCTATCAATGAAGAGAGTCAATATTACTTTTTTTGCTGGGTGCCCTCTCACTGCGGCATTTCATCCAATGAGAGAGTTGACCAAGCTGCTCGAAGAGCAGCTCGCAATATTGAAGGCACAACTTCATGCAGTATAGATTTGGATTTGTCAGAATGTTATGCACTGATAAATAAAGCATCAACGACGACAGATTTAAATATTTATTGAAAAGCACAGATTGTCTATATTATAAAAAGTGTGTTAAACCAAGCCCTGATATTAACCCGAAAACACAATTTAGAAAAATCCAAACTCCAATTTCCAGAGACGTAGAAAGCTTAATTCATCGCATGCGATTAAATTCACCTCGAACTAAATATTGCAAAAATGTCTCATGTATGTGTGGGGAACCTCTCAGTGTAAGTCATCTGTTACTGGACTGTGCAAGAAAAAAAAGTAGTGCAAAGGGAAGGTGCTGAAATTTTATCTGATGGATCGACTTCACTGAACTTGCCTTACATGTTGAATAACTATTTTTTCATGTGTTCAATTTTGTAAACATTTATTACAAAGCCCAGTTGGAATATTCCTTTGAATTAACTTACTTAACTTTTATCAGAGATTTTTTTTTTTTTTTTTTACCGACACATTTGAACAAACACATGCTCATCTTAATTAAATTCAATTATTGATATGACGCCGCTTACAAATAAGATACAACATAAGATTGTATTATATACACTCTTTTAACTTCTCAACTGTACGCTTAAATGAAGTGTTCAAAACGGGAAAAAATATGACGTGAACACCGGAAATGTGCTGTGATGAAGACACCATTCAAAGGACTGCTTCCAACTTCATCAGATACACCTCTAGTGCAGAGACACTATTGAAGAACTGAAAAACTAGTTACATTGGACATGGTGAAATTACTGTATTCTTTAAAAAAACTGTAGCACTCTAAAAATCATATCATAAACTTACCTGTTAACACACACACACACACACACACACACACACACACACACACACACACACACACACACACACACACACACACACACACTCACATGTGATTGCACGCACTCATACTACTTTCATCATACACTCTATCACTACAAACCGTCTGAAATCACTTTACACACGCCCATACACAAGCGCGTTTCAAGCTGGAAAATTACTGGAGAAGGCAGCAACACAGTGGTCGCTCTGCAACTGAAGCCAGTCAGCCCAGTGTCAACAACAGTGGCAGATCCTGTGCTGAACCGGAGAACGCAAGTTCATTACTACAGGAAGAACAACAAAAGTCCCCTCCCCAGAAATATCTGTTTGAGCAGACTCACTGTTTGTCTGTCTGTCTGTCTGACTGTCTGTCTGTCTGTCTCTTTACTGTTTATCTGCCTGTAACCGCAAGATATTAAACCATGAACGTATTTCTCTCTCGATGAAGCTGAAATAAGACAGACTGTAGCGTTTCCGAATGAATGAATGAATGAATAAATAAATAAATAAATAATAAACAAATAGAGATAAATTGCGTTTCTGAATGAATGGATAGATAAATAAACAAACAAATAAATAAAAAGATAAATAGATGAATAAATAAATAAATGCACATACAGAAAACAGAGCGTAAGACAGCACTTCTTTGATTATACGAAAACAAATACACGTCTTCTGACGTCACAATCTACACGCTCTAAAATACACAAACTAATACTCTTTGGCTGGTTGTTTGTAGAAGAATGGCAATGTGAAAGAGGCAAGGGGACAAACAAGGACTGTTCAGAAACAGAGAGCGGGAGGCGGGGCCGAAAAACAAGTTGGGGAAAAAAAAAAAAAAAAACAGTGAGCATGACATCATGTTCAAACCCAAGTAAAGCTTGGCAAAGTGTTTGTAGATGACAGCAATTGTGTATTATGATTTGTCACACAGTGTTTGTGGATGACAGCAATTCTGTATTATGATTTGACACAAAGTGTTTGTGGATGACAGCAACTGTGTATTATGATTTGACACAAAGTGTTTGTGGATGACAGCAATTGTGTATTATGATTTGACACAAAGTGTTTGTGGAAGACAGCAATTCTGTATTATGACTTGACACCAAGTGTTTGTGGATGACAGCAATTGTGTATTATGATTGACACACAAAGTGTTTGTGGATGACAGCAATTCTGTATTATGATTTGACACAAAGTGTTTGTGGATGACAGCAATTGTGTATTATGATTTGACACAAAGTGTTTGTGGATGACAGCATATTGTGTATTATGATCTGACACAAAGTGTTTGTGGATGACAGCAATTGTGTATTATGATTTGACACCAAGTGTTTGTGGATGACAGCAATTGTGTATTATGGTTTGTCACAAAGTGTTTGTGGATGACAGCAATTGTGTATTATGATTTGACACAAGTGTTTGTGTGATGACAGCAATTGTGTATTATGATTTGACACAAGTGTTTGTGGATGACAGCAATTGTGTATTATGATTTGACACAAAGTGTTTGTGGATGACAGCAATTGTGTATTATGATTGACACAAAGTGTTTGTGGATGACAGCAATTGTGTATTATGATTTGACTCAAAGTGTTTGTGGATGACAGCAATTGTGAATTATGGTTTGTCACACAGTGTTTGTGGATGACAGCAATTGTGTATTATGGTTTGACACAAGTGTTTGTGGATGACAGCAATTGTGTATTATGGTTTTGTCACACAATGTTTGTGGATGACAGCAATTGTGTATTATGGTTTGTCACAAGTGTTTGTGGATGACAGCAATTGGTGTATTATGGCTTGTCACACAGTGTTTGTGGATGACAGCAATTGTGTATTATGGCTTGTCATACAGTGTTTGTGGATGACAGCAATTGTGTATTATGGTTTTGACACAAGTGTTTGTGGATGACAGCAATTGTGTATTATGGCTTGTCACACAGTGTTTATGGATGACAGCTATTGTGTATTATGATCGGACACAAAGTGTTTGTGGATGACAGCAATTGTGTATTATGGTTTGTCACACAGTGTTTGTGGATGACAGCAATTGTGTATTATGGTTTGACTCAAAGCGTTTGTGGATGACAGCAATTGTGTATTATGGTTCGACACATTCACACGAGGACTTGACGTGGAAGCCGAAAGAAAGAGGAGGGAAGAGGGGTGGGGGTAGGAGGGTGGGGAGTCAAGATCAATCGTCTGAAACGGCTAACCCCAATTCTGACCCCAGGGCAGATTGCTGCACCCAAACATTCGCGGGGGGGGGGGAGGGGGGGGGGTGAGGGGGGGGGCAAAATGGAAGAACTCGGCAAAAATATGGGAAAAGAAACATACAAACAAACTAAAACCAGTCAGACGCGGCTGATATGGACGTAGATGATTTACAAAGAAATGGGGGGGGGGGGGGAATTTGGGGAGGGGAGGGCGGGGACAGAGGTTTGGGAGAAAAGTAACCGGAAAGAAGGGCTCGGGAAACCCCATCAAATGTCTCTCTCTCTCTCTCTCTCTCTCTCTAAAACACACACACACACACACACACACACACACACACACACACACACACACACACACGCACGCACGCACACACCACACACACACACACCACACACACACACACACACACACTACATGACACTGGCCGAGAAAGCTTGAATTTCAGGACCGCCTAATTTCACGGTGATGTTTACGATTTAGCCACTTATGATATACTACTGAATTTCATGGTGGCTTTGTTCGAGTTCACCTCCAAGGAATCTACGACATACACTGAAATTTTCTTTCTTTTCCTTCTTTTAGAGCTGACTCTTCTTGCGTGCGTTACTGCTCAATTTTTGGTTAGCCAGTTGTAAAACTCTTGAAACAGCCGAAATCAAATTACAAATGTATATTGTTAGGTTTTTTTCCCCGCCAGAGACGCACTTTTTTGCTATCAGACGAATAGAATGTAACTCAGGAAAAGTCGGAACTCAAGAGCATTAAACAGCAACGGCTCTTCAATTTATGCTAAAATGCGACGCTGACTTGGAGAAGCAAAAAAGAAATGAGACATCGAAAAACAGACATTCGCAAAGTTAAAAGGCTATTTTAATACAGAGTGTCTGGCTGGCGCCCAAATGACTCTTCGCTGCAGGAAGAAGGAACACTGGGAGGAGAGATGGACAGCAGGTCTTCACAGAGGACCCACACCCCTCCATCCTCCCCTTCCTCCACGCACCCCCCACCCCCAAAACTCCAGACAAGTGTTACGGCCTGAAACTCCCTGCACACACAGAGGGTCGGAACATCATCGGGTCATGACTCCAAGATGCCCTTCTGCCACCACCTTTTCTGACTCTGGATCTGGATAATTACGTCGCAGGAGCCAGTCAACGGCTATAAGCACGACGGAACAGAGAGGGTGCAAAAATAGTTTAAAGGCCACCACATTGTCCTAACAGTCTTCCATTAGGTTCCAGTCTCAGTGAGTAGCCACAACAGGTATCTACAAGTTTTAAAAGCTGACTAAACACTCTACTACTGTCAAGATGCTAGCAGGCAGGCGAAGTTGATCTGCCAAGCGCTGATGTAAAGGCGCTGGTAGAGCCTGCACTGACGATATCCTCCTCTAAATGATTCCAGTCCATCACTGTCCATGCGAAAGAAGGAGTGAGTGTACTCGTGACGTGACGCTTGACAACACCCTCCCATCAGTCCCACTAAAACACCAAACCAAAAAAAAATAGATTTCAAATCTATGCCCACTCTCCCCTCTCAACCCCCCCTCCTTTCCCCCTTTCTTGCATAGGATGGTGCGAAAGGCCGACTGACACGATCTATGACACAGGAAAAACTTGCGTCACGGGAAATGCGTGCCGCCTTTCGTTCTCTACCTCCCTCCCCTCTCTCAACCCTCCCTCCCCATGCTCTGCGATACTACGCAGCATGGGGTGTGCGTTCTAACAATAGCCCGTCTCACCCCACACCCCCCCCCCCCCTCTACCCCGCGACACAAAGGCATGTGCCGCGCTCTCCACCACCACCACCTCCACCCCACCCCCCCCTCCCTTTCATCCCTACTGTCCACGTGCTCGCGAACACCTATGCGGACGCATAAATTAACTGGGGCTCAACGGCCAGCTATACGGATGCATAAATTATCCCGTGCCGATTAGGATCAAACAATTCCGAGGCGATTGGTGACTAGACTAAATCCCTCCCCCTCTCACCCCTGATGGGTGAAATGACAGTTTGTCGAAATTGGATTCGGCAAGCAAGAGGTTCATATAGCAGACACACACAGGCGCAATTTCACTGACCCTCAGGACTGCCTGTAGACACGAGCAGAGGAAGACAAAGGGACAGAGAAAGCCTAGGAAACTCTTGGTAACTCCTTGATCTCAAGTCATTCCCTGTTCATTCCCAGGAAAAGTGAGTTGGAACTCTGTTTTACATTTTTGAATCTATGTATTGATTTTATGTATGCTGTGTGTGTGTTAGCATTGTAACTTTGTACAAATGCTTAGCAACATTTATCAAACTGATGAATGATTATTTTGTGTAGTAGTTTGCTTGCCATCATATGGCAAAAGCTCTCTCCCAGTGGTTTTGATTCTTTGTTAACAATCTGACCACTGCTCTTTGTGTTCACCCTGACTTTTGTCAGTATGCAACTCTGTCTGTTAAGATAATAATTCAATGATTAATTTGATCAGGAAAACAGTATGCCTGTGCTAGGTAAAAACTGCTACTCTTGATTTATAAATACTGGTGATTATTGGAATGATTTGTAGTGTATGACTCTAAATCTCTACACCACATGTGTACTTGGACTAAGCATAGCCCAAGTCAGTCAGTGTGATTTAATTCATATGAAACATGGAAGAGTTGTTTAACTAAAACCGTAAACATTGTATTACTGTCTCCTACCCTTTTGTAAACTTAAATTAGCCTTTAAACAAAAGTGGAGATTAATAGTTATAGCAGAAAACTCTACCATAGAGAAAACTTTGCTGGCTGAGTCTCACAACCCTCTCTGAAAGAAAGAGGAAAAAGGGTAAATGTGTGCACTCGTCAGACAGGCCCAGCCACCAGATTCTCATCTACAGATCAAGTTCTCTTTATCGCAGAACTGGGATCCTGGTCACGCTACACATTGCGACTGAAACCAGAAGCTGGGACTTTGCCGGAAACCAGGGCGAACACCAGACAACAAATCTACACCAGTGGGGCAGTCACCAGCCACAGGAGAGAACAACTGTCTTCTCCGAAGCAAAGCTAAGTTTGCTTACCACCTGGACTCAAACCCATCAGACCCTTACCCTCACTTTATGATGAAACAGTGAGAACCTGTCTATGGTATTAGCAAGCAGGGTGGATGTATAATAACCATATACATTCAGTGTAACTTAGACAGACCCCTGTATGCCAACTTAAGCTTGCTGCACAGAGTGCAAGCGAGTTAAAGTAGGAGTGTGAGGAAGGACCCCTCATTGGGGTAGTCCAAGGAGAACTGAAACACAGCCTATGGAATTGTCACGCCATTTCTTATCTATGTGTGTAAGTAATAAAAGTTGATGTGTGAAAGTGCACTTAACTTGTGTCAGTTCCCTGTTGTTCACTCGAGTGTTGAATGTTTGAACTTCTCTCTTCAATTCTGTATCTCGGAGCTGTAAGTACTTGTAATTCATAGTACAGGCCTAAGGAAAATTATCTCAGAGCCAGTCTTCCGTAT